>JAODTR010092533.1:0-13865 GCA_025399935.1 Amblyopsis rosae | reverse complement strand
AGCGGCCGAAATGGGTTTTCTCAGAAGGGTGGCTGGCGTCTCCCTTAGAGATAGGGTGAGAAGCTCAGCTATCCGTGGTGGAGAGGTGGAGAGGTGGAGAGATTATATCTCCAAACTGGCCTGGGAACGTCTCGGGATCACCCAGTCAGAGCTTGATGATGTTGCTCGGGAAAAGGAAGTTTGGGGTCCCTTGCTGAAGCTGCTGCCCCCGCGACCCGACTCCGGATAAGGGGGAGAAGATAGATGGATGGATGGATGGTTATGTCTGTGCACTGTGATTTGTGTGGATATGGCTTTGTTGACCTTTAGCAGGTCAGTTAACATGACACAGAACCTTGACATAGAGATTGCTGTTACCATGAGTCCCTGCCAGTCTAGAAGATAGATACATATAACATAGTTGCTCTGGCAAGGCCAGCTCTGTTAGCTCTGTCAGCTGCCTTGACTGTTGGCATGGCAAGGTTTGAATGAAGAATGAAGAGAGGGAGGCAACTTTAAAAATAAATACAACAGTGTCTAAGTTCAAAATTGCAAAATGACATGTATACACAAGCTGTTGAACAGTTAACTTTAATTTAGTTATGTTACAATGGATCCACAATAAGGCAACACTTAAAAGGAGAGGTGAAAGGGCCATGCATTTAAAACAAAATACAATGTGTAGTTCAGTATAAACAAGAACACACATTTGGAAATGTGAAATCACATACTGATTGTTACAGCTGCATTTTAGGCCCTAGGCTATGAAGGTTACTCACACTGTAGCTTTTCCACTGGTGCCAAGAGATGTGTAAATTCACACAGTATCTTGCAGAATGTACACATGCATTAAAATAAACATTTTCTCTGGTTTATTATTAAAATATAACCACCCCCACCTCAGAGCCTAACTCCAATTTTGAAAAATTCTAAAAAGCATTTATTTTACAGCTAAGACTAAAACACATTTAGGGTGCAGTTACCTTTTGCTCATTGTGACATCATAGCTTGCCCTCTATTGACAACCTTTGTATCTACTTTACATTTCAGATTTACTTCATTCCAACTGACAAGCGGAAAATATTAATGTTGGTCACGTTGATGTTCTCATAGGAATCTAACAGAGATAATAACATTCTCCAAAAGAGTCTAAAAGAAGTACTATTGCAAAGTGACATTAGGTCAAAAGGTCAGGAACCCTACCATCCTGAAACTGACCGGCTGTATGGGCAGGGATGGACAGACAGAGAGAGGGTGGGAGAGGACTCTGCTCCTTACAAAATGTATAAACAACACTGCGGCTCTTTACAACATGCCAGTGCTCCCCAAGGAGAGAACAACACCTAAAGAATGGCACAACTTGATTTGTCTGTATGCATGTATGTGTAGGCATATGTATGCATGTATGTATGCATGTACTGTGTGTGTATGTATGTATGTACTGTGCGCATGTGCATGTGTGCAGGCGTGCGTGCATGTGTGGTAAAGATACTGTAGGTGGACTCCTTCTGTGTGCTGTGTGCATTCTGAATAAAGTATCTGATACTTCTACATAGCCCTGACTCCATGAATAGTAACATAAACAAAGTGGCTTACACCGCTCATATCAACAAAGCCGTAGTACTACGCTTTGATTCACAATGCATTTTGATGTGTGAGGCGCCACCACGGAGGACCGCGGAGCGATACTGTTTTGTTTGAGCTCGAATTTAGCGAGAAAGATTGACCCTGCTTTTAAGTTGACTTTAAGTGTTCTCCTGAACCCAGTATCATTGTCAGGGTTGAATTCATAATATGTCTTAGAGCAGAATGTTAGTCTTGTAATAAAAATATTCACACACTAAAAATAATTTTAAAATGTTATGTTATTATGTCTTAAAATGGCCTGTTGATGGGTCCATGTCCATTGTCTACTGTCTGCCCTAGGCTTTTGTAGCTACATAATGGTGGTAACATTACACTTCACCAACATCACCATCACATAAGTTCTCAGGGGTTCCTGAGAAAAAATCTTCTGGCAGTCACTCCATCATCTGGATTATGGTAAATCTTACTACTATGTTTGCGCTTGCCTTTATCCAAAGTGACAGGTGTTTGACATATTTGTGTTTCAAGGGGCTGGTAGGTTGGCCAAAAAAACAATAGGACTGGAATAAATGATTCACTGTCTACTTGCTACTGACCTCTCAACCTCATAATAATGCCTATAATCAAAGTTCTCTATCTTCTTTATCAATTTATTGTTCAGTTCTTTGATTTTAGGCTGATAACAATTGTTTTGAAGATTTATTATAAGACACTTTATTTATAGTTTATCAACATATATCCGTATTTTATATAATGTATCTTATTTTATAATTCACTTAATTATATTTAAGGTATATACAATTCTGATAATAGTTTAATTCGGTTGGTAAAGGAAAATAGCTATTTTTAATCACTTTTAAATGTTGGATAGCATTACCATCTAACGGTGGAAATGAATATCTGCAGTCACGTCGGGGGTGATAGTTACAATGGTAAAAAGTATTAATAAACAAGTAAAAGTAATATGTGTAAAAGTAACACTATCGCGTGTGCATTTGCACGATTTAATAGGTACTATTTACTATGTTAAAAAAAAGAGTTTTACACTTTGTTTGGGTGCAGATAGGAACCTCTAAACGGGTGCATGCTTTCTCACGTGGAGTCGGAACTGTAATTGAACGTACATATCAAAATGGCGAACCAAGAGGAGTCGGTAAGGGAGTTCGTTGCCGTCACGGATGTTGATGAAGAAAGGGCCCGATTCTTTTTAGAGTCGGCTGGCTGGAATTTACAGGTTTGTGTTTCATGCTCCACGAGTTTTGAGCCATATTGTCATTGTAAAAACCCATAGCATGCAGAAAGTATCAGACCGCAACTGTTCGTGGAAGGCTAGCATGCTGGCTAGCTGTTTTACAGGCGATTTGTGCAAGTCACTCTTTCACAATGGACTTTGCTAAATGGCATTTGTCACCTGACAAGACAATAATTGATCGTTTAGTCCATATCTGTATAACTGCAATAAACTACGTTTAATATGAGAAGGGGTGGTGTACTGTTCTCTAGGTCCATTGTTTTTGTCGTTTACCGTAATGTACGGTACGTTTCGATAGCACAATGCGTCAGTTAGCTGGTAGCTACATTGTCACTTTTTAGTCAGGGTTCAGTGAAACTATGTTTGACGTTCGTGTTGCTTTTTTTTGTTTGTTGTTGTTGTATTTGTTAATCTGTGTAACTTCACAATTACATGTCAGTCAGTTGTTAAATAACACCAGCTAACTGACAACATTGGTATAACATGGCTGGTTTCTTATTTTATTTCCCTCCCGAAGCTTGCGCTAGCTAGTTTTTTTGAGGACGGTGCTGAAGATGACATAGTGACGCTTCCTCAACCGGAGGGTGGTTCATCTGTGTCCCGGTCCGCAGGTCCAAGGTACTCCTGGAATTTTTTTTATAGCTGCTATATCAGTTCCTAACCAGTTGTTACTGTATATTTATTTGGTTAGGTTAAAGCTTTTTTTTTCTTCTTTGCATTGACCAAAGGAAACCACCTTGGGTCAATTCAACGTGGGTTGTCAATGCGATATATAATAGTAGTTTACATGCAATACTCATTTTTGTATTGGCCATCAGTGCTCCTCAGCCAAGAGTGACCTCCTTCAGAGATCTTATGCATGAGGCAGAAGATGAGAGTGATGAAGAAGAAGGTCAAAGGTAAGTTATTTGCTTTTTGCAGTAATTATTTTCTTATTAAAAAATTTTCATCCTGTAAACAATCGTGGTTAAAGATCTTTTCATGCTGTTATTTACGTGGGTACAATAGTTTAGTGTTTGGCGGAGAGCTTCCGAAATAGCGTGGTTCTGGGGCATACATTTCTAGGCAAAGTGACCTCAGTCCGTAATGAGGGCAATGTACAACGGCATATCAACTACCAGTTTAGTGCACCGGCGTTTTGACTCAAAATGTCAGCTGGAAAAATTCCAATGAATTAAAAGCATATTAAATAGCACAAGATCAAAAGCCTATGATGCACCAAGCTACATACCTTGACTTAGCTATATGACAAGCTTGAATGGTTAAAACACACTGCAATAGTTAAATAATGTTAATGGTGTTATATTTCAGTCTATGAAAATTTCAGATTATCTGACTGCACTTACACGTTTTCCCGATCGCTTACTAGGCATACTTACTACCCATGCTGTTCAAATGTGCGTTTTAGCACTAGACATAATGCTGTCCGTGTATATTTGAACCATTATCTCTGTGACAGAAATCCTTTATAGAAGGCAAATTAATCTCAATCGTAAGTGGCTGTGGTGGTCAGTAAATAAAACGACGAGGCTTACTGCCTTTGCCTGTGTAAAGGCTTTGTTGTAAGCCATTGTATACCACGTCTGAATAAATCACATCTGGATTCCATTCTATCCAGTAAGAAGAACATCACTGACAATGACAGGTTCATTTTTATAATGAAAAATCCAGAAAGTACAAGTTTAAATTGCAGTAGTTTTGGGAGTAGAAATTTGTTAGGCTACCTATATGCTAATTCTCTTCCTTATAAAGGAAGTCAAAGTTTTGTTGATCGGTCTCGCTGTGCTACGCTTACGAAATGCTCCCAGTAGAAGTTGACGTCTCGATGGGATGGAACAAACCCACGTCGGAGCCAGAATCCGCCGATATATTAACAGTAGGTTTTAGAATGTCCACCTTGCTATATAATATGGTAATTAAGCTGTCTGTCACGCATTATGAGTTTGTTCTGCTCTGATGTTTGTGACACCACCTGAGCTGCCGTGTTATGAGCCATTGACGTGAAGTGTAGTTTAGATTTACGTCTGTCGCGGTTGATACTAATGGTGGTTACAGTAATAACAGCAGCGTTTCTCGGAAGATTCTTCTCGTTTTGTGATGTGCGTGGGATTGTCACGTGTCTGCGTCCCGACAAATAGGCTTATCTGTAAAACATGCGTCTTCCTATTTGCGTCGTGCTTGATTGAACAGGATTTTTGAGAAATAGGAAAAACTGACATAGGAAAATGACGTCCGTTAGATGTCCTGAATTTTGGTTTCGTTTACTTTTCGGTTAATCGTGCAGCCCTATGACTGGGCGGTAGTTCACTAGGCTCTGCCCCCTCCCAGGTTCTTTGCGGGCGGGTCAGAGCGCAGCGGGCAGCAGATTGTGGGGCCGCCCAAGAAGAAGAGCTCCAACGAGGTGGTGGAGGACCTGTTCAAGGGAGCCAAGGAGCACGGGGCTGTGCCGCTGGAGCGCAGTGGCCGGGGCCCGGGGGAGAGCAGCAGAGCCAAGGTCAGTGTGAAGGCCATTCCAACCATCTCTGCGACTGTAGCTGTCCCTGTCCTCAACATGCTGTTTAGGGATGTGCATTTTGATCATTTTGACTGCTCGGGTACCCGACAGAGAAAACAAGCGAGTACTCTCTCGAGTAGGGATGTCACGATATGTTATCTACAGTATGTGCCATGGGGTTGGCTACTGTAATACTTTCTACATAGCATGCATGGTCTAATGTCTGGTGCTCATTGAAATCTAAAGTCTGTGGCTTTGTGTGGCCCGCTCGGGGCTCCGAGGAAGTACCACCGGGACCTCCGTGACTCGGTGCCTGCACGAGAGTGCTCCTAGGGCGGGGAAGCATTCACCTAGATCACGGTTGGTGCTCCATAGGTATCGCAAGCGTGAGGTGAAAAGCGTCGGTTAAAATGCATTGTAGTAAATGACAGCATACACACTTGAATATTTGCAACGCAAATATACAACGTAGTCCTACATATTTTATTCGCTTCAAGGCTGATTTTGTTTCGCTTTTGCCAGGCGATTAAATATGTTTATAAACGAACCATTGATGTCACATGACATTAGCGGAACTGCGGAACTGTTTACTTTTTACTCAGCCTGTAAAATCTTTGTAAGATGTAAACTATGGCTGGAAAGTTCGAAGGCACCCTTTGCATAGGTTACGGTACTGGTTTTTGTGAATGTATTACTCCCTGATACTCCACCTGGAACGCAAAGTAGCCTACTTGCTGTGTTTCTTTTCGACGAGTGGAGGCGGAGCTGCAGCTACACTTCCACGGTACCGTACGCGTCCAGGTTGGATTTCCGGTACCTACGGTACTGTACAAAAACAAGTACCCTCATGTTTTCAGAATTTTGGCATCGACTTATTATCGGTTCTCGTGACAGCCCTACTCTCGAGTACTTGTATTCTTGGCCCGGTGGGGCGCGTTGATGAAGGAATATAGCTGATAGGCTAGGTAAACACACAAGAATGATCTCTGAATGAGATCTCTCATAACATCCGGTAAGCATCTAAAAAAAGACTAGTACACTATATAGTTACAGTGCAGTATAGTTCTATAAATATGCCGTCGTATTTTAAATTGTTACAAGCTGACCGAACATAACTACAGCCGGGGCATTAATACAGAAGCAGAATGCGTATTAAATATAATATAGTATGTCGGAATACAGAACGCTGAGTGAGAGAGAAAAAGAGAGATGCTGTACGGTAGTAAGCATAACGTACGTGTATTACCTTAAACCAGGGGTGGGCAATCCTGTTCCTGGAGGGCCGGTGCCCTGCATGTTTTAGGTGTCTCCCTGCTCCAACACACCTGATTCAAATGAATGGGTCGTTGGAAGCCTGCTAATGAACCCATTAATTTGAATCAGGTGTGTTGGAGCAGGGAGAGATCTAAAACATGCAGGGTGCGGCCCTCCAGGTCCAGGATTGCCCACCCCTGCCTTAAACACACGCTATGGGTTTGATGTACTGCCGTGATCTAAATAATCCATCGAATAGGCTACATTTTTCCAGGTTTCAGAAAATGCCGGTAAAAACAGAATTTTGATAAAGTTACGCTATTTTAATTGAAAGTTTAACTGAGGATCTGAGATGTTGATGGGATGACGGACGGATTGTTTGACGGACAAAATGAAAGAACCAATCGGCTTTCTGTTTGGTCAGACTCCGACTGCATCAATCAAACTACTGTATGATGATGTTGTTCGGTACCGGACTACCTACTAGACTATTGCAGTAAAATATGACATTATGTTACGTCACTTACGTGGCTAATTTCATTAAATTGAGCATCATCAATCATGAAACGTATGATCGAGCATTGCTGTCACAGACGAGTACTCGAGTACCTGTGCCCATCCCTAAAGCTTTTGCTCCTTCCCCCACAACCCACAGGCCTTCGTTGGCGGGGGCTACAGGCTAGGAGCAGCCCCGGAGGAGGCGTCGGCGTATGTAGCTGGAGAACGAAGAGCCGCCAGCGGCCAACAGGATGTACGTATTGTATCTGGTGCATTGGGATTTGTGCTTGTGTACACTAGCTCTGGGATTATTTAGTGTATTTCAAAGCATGGCTCTGATGTATTTCTAATAAGGGCTCAAATACTGGATTTCCTCCTCTTGATGTGTGTTTAGTGTCTCAATGAGCCACGTTTAAAGCTGTTGATCATTGATCCTATATTGTCGTTTGACCATGTGTTTACTGCATGAATAACGCGTTAGGTCCATGTGGTGCTGAAGCTTTGGAAGACGGGTTTCAGTCTGGATGATGGAGAACTGAGAAACTATACTGACCCAGGAAATGCCAACTTCCTTGAGTCAATTCGCAGAGGGTGAGCATGGTTGGCCCTGCTGTCGTTTAACATTTGGATGATTCTCAGCATAGTCTGGTGATTTTAACATGTTGTGTTCTACTTTGAATCTCCAATATCTGTAGTGAGTGAATTTGAAACAGCGCCACCTTCCACCTGAACTTAAATGCAACAAATCTTTTTGTGCAGAGAGATTCCACTGGAGCTGAGGCAGCGCTCCCGGGGTGGCCAGGTCAACCTGGACATGGAGGACCACAGAGATGAAGAGTTCAGCAAACCCAAGGTGGCCTTCAGAGCCTTCGGAGGTGAAGGACAGAAGCTGGGAAGGTGAGCTGAATACAGGTCCCAGAAAACTTCAGTTGAATACTGGGCACTGTGGAGCACCATACACTAGGACACAACAAGCACATGTCATGTCCATGCGGCACTGGTTTAAAGAGAAATGAGGGTGTAACGCTTGGTACAAATGCAAACATGTCAAGAACTGCATATGATTGGTATTTTTTCTGTTTTTTTTCTACACATTCACTTGTGTTTTGTGCTGGTACATTTGAATCGGTATATCTACTCATGACCTAAACACAGGGCCCTAGATATGAGAAGCACGTGACCAGTTGTTGCCGAGAGTGCATCAGGAGGGTAAACAGTGTTTTTGCTCTTGCCAGCATTTGTGATAGTTGCTTACTATGGCACAAAAGCCCAATATGGAGCTTTCTCAGCAGTCAGACACCCACTGGTTTCCATGAAAGAGCTGTTGAACTTAGTTTAACAGAAGTATAGTGGCTTTGAGATGGCTCCAGAGGGGTGGGTGGACAGTGGACACCAAGGTGTGTTATTTCCAGTGTCTCCTCTAAATTAATGGTTTCAAACCTGGATGTGCTTTCTTTGCATTATAGCCATTGGCGCATGCAGAAGACTGTCTTGTCAAGTATAGCGAACTTAAATGAACACAAACGACGCAAAATAACTTGAGCATAGTTGTACATGCTTAAAAGTTAATATCATTTTGCTCGCAGTGTCGTCCACCCCACCTAAAAATGATCTCTTGCTTGAGAAAATGCTTGAGAACATGTCATGGACAATCTCACTTTTAATCTTGCCGACTATGGTAGCTCATGCGCTAAGAGTTCTCACGTAGAACATTATTTATTTATTATTAAATTCTAAGGCTGGACCAGAATATTCTGCTGTTCGGATATTTGTTGACGTGTAGGTATTCAATTAAGTTTTTAGATTCTAATATTATATTTTTACAATTTTGCATGGGTATTTGCCCTTTGATCAGTACAATTACAAAATCAATGTAATCAAGAAACTATTATTTAGCACATTACGTTTTGGAAGTAAACCTTTCTTGTGTACTGAATGACATGCACATTTACACCCCTCTCTGGGTGAAAATTACAGTAAAGTTCAATGGGAACAGTATTTAAAGTTCACAGTTGAAGCTGTTTTCACTGTTTATGATTTAACTGTTGATAATGATTTAATTGTTTTCATTTTCTTTTTATCTCATTAAATGCATCATAGTTATAAACTCAGCGAGTAATCTATCTATTAAATAATTGTGATTTCAATATTGCCCTAAATAAGTTATCATATTTTCTATAAAGGAGCAGCCCTACAATTTAAAGCTGCTGTAGGTAGGATTTGAGATCGCAACGAGAGCTATCTTGAAAAGAAGGAAAGAGCTATGATTTTGTTTATCAATAACTCCAAAACCCACCCTCTCACCTCTCCTTCATCTCACACTCTACACAGCCTGTTGGTCTGCCCTTAGTAAACACAATGACAAACATGGCACATTTGTGATTTCATGATTGACGGGCATGGTAGATTCAACTGGCCAATCAGAGAAAAAAAACACGATTGGTCAAAAATCTTTATGCTGGCAAACTTTTAATTGAGTTATATCGAGGTGGTGGCATCAAGCAAAGCAGATATTCTTCGAAAGCATTTTATTAGTTGACAGCCGGTAGATGTCTAGGACATACTGTATCTTATTTAAATGGATCAATGACGAATAAGAATTTTTGGTTGACAAAATTTTCGAATAGGTGTAAATTTAAATAAAAGGTGTTCCTTACTTCATTAGAATGGTACTTACTTATTCTTAAAATCTTACTTTGAACCAATGTAATTTAAATCTTTGTCATGATGACATGACACAAATGTCATACAGGATAATGCTGACAATTTTTCTAAATATACATTTATTTTACTTTAGAATAAAAAACTTCATAAATATATCCTCAATTAACATGTAATTTCATATAAAATAATTCATAGAATTTTCCTAAAAACTATTGCTTTTTATGTGTTGTCCAGTATGACTATGGCATTTCCAACATATTATAAGGCTAAAGAAAACACATTTTAAGAGAGGCTAACTATCCTTTCACCATGTCTTGGGTAAACTCAAGAAACTTCTTAATGATGTACCTTCCTGTATAATGACTTATCTACATAAAATATAACACTTAATTGCTCAAGATTACTTGTTATCCCATATGACATTAGCTGACCTGGTAATGTTTGGACAAAAAGTTTTGAAGCCTAAAATGAAATTGATCTGGATAATGTTTTAAAATATGTGGGTATATTGATGGTAGCAGTCATATAATAATCCCCAAGTGACAACTTTCAGTTTTAATTTAAATGTTTACTATTTTCTTAGCATTTTTGCATTTCAAATTTAGGTGCGGACAGTTATCCCGTGTGACATTTTTCAACTTTAAATTATAATAATTTCTTACATTTCTGTTTCTGTTTGAATTACAATGGCTTGACATATCTCATGTTCTTTTAATTTTAAAAGTACATATTTATACATTGCAAATATGCTTTGGACATCAAAATTGAGATGCCACGTCAATGACCCAATTACACTAAATGTATAGCTCCGAAATCCTACCTACACCATCTAATGTGGATTTTAGTGTTAATAGTGATGCGATAATATTTGTCTTTTGGTAGAGCTCACCATTTTTATAAAACCACTTGCAACATGCAATTAATGATCTGGCTGTAATTGTGTTCTGTTATCTCTCCACAAGAGGGCAGCACAAGTGGGAAATCTTCTAAACATGTTTGAGTCCAGGAAAGCTCTCAGCACTGTTATTCTGTTTCTCTGCCTCCCCACAGTGCTACCCCAGAGTTGGTTGCTCAGGGGGGCTCCTTGCAGGACCAGGCTGGCAGTGTCAGTGCTGACACCACAGTGACAGTTGACGCCTCCCAGCCCGTCACTAACATTCAAATCCGACTGGCTGACGGCGGCAGACTGGTGCAGAAATTCAACCACAGCCACAGGTGAGCTTCAGATGTTCAGCTGAAATATGTATAAAGTAGAAGAAAACACTTTGGTTTTGCTGAGGAATCGAATATGGGTCAACTAGGCTATGCAGGGTTCAACGCAGCAGGCCTGGCCACATAGAAACCAAGGCTCAAATTTGGTCATGCATAAAGGTTGTATCAGTGTTTCTATGATCAAGTAATGAAGTCGTCTCACCCCCCTTCTCAGTGTGTCGGACGTGCGCCAGTTTGTGATCGCTGCTCGCCCTACCATGGCAGCCAGAGAGTTTGTCCTCATGACTACGTTCCCAAACAAGGAGCTGATGGACGAGAGCCTGACTCTGCAGGACGCTAATCTGCTCAATGCTGTCATTGTCCAGCGGCTAAAGTGAGGTGTGGCGGGGGGGGGGGAGAAACAGTGCTGCTGCCACCCGGTGGCTTGGCTGCATAACTGCAGCCCTGAGACCCCCACCGCCCCTCTCATAGGGAGGAGAAACCATGGACTTATGTATGGACTTCTAATTTCTGATTTTGATTTTCTATAGTGCTACATTACATTCTGCCCTCCAACCCCTAACACCCACTCCTCTTGGGTCTATTGCAGTAATAAACAGGAAAGAATATGTTGCAGGAAAGCTTGATGACGGAAGATGTTTTGAAAAACTGAAGATGTGCATTAATCTTTGACTCAAGTGAAGAGTCCCAGCACTCTGAAAAGAACAGCAACCAGATTTTCTCCTCAAACAAACGTTGCCTGTGACCATTCTTATTATATTTTGGGGATTTCAGCCAACAAGCACAATGGCTGCAGTTGTTGGTCATGGAACGTAATTACAGTACGTGAGCCTGCTAGTCTGCGAGTGTCCTTTTCCCCAACCCCTTAGTGGATAAATCAGTGTAACCGGAATAGTTAAATGACGCTGCGTAACTCCTCTGCCACCTCTACCTAGTAGCCTTGTGCTCACATAACTTCTGTTTTCCCTTTCTGTTATCTAACAAAGAAATGTGGTTTTTACATAATTGGATAATTAAGCACGGTTTCATGATGGTTCATTTAACGAATGCTTGGATTGTGTGACACAGAGTTGTAGTAACGACAATTCCATTTCTATTACACACTGACTTCTATGCACCCTGGGGCAAGATATGGAAAGTTGGGAATATGTTTGGACCTCCGGAGAAAATAAATCAATTTTATGTTTGGTGTATAAAGATCCTGCGGTCTTAAGTTTTTCCTTGTGTGTTTAAAATTTTTTTTTCTATTTTTGGAGGTAGCCATCATTCATCAACAAAACCACTTGACATAACAGATTCAGAACCCTCTGAATCTGGTACGTCAAGTGGTTTTGTTGATCTCGCCAATACAACTGCCTCGCAACACTGTTTCTGAGTCAACGCCTCCTGGAGCACAGAACAAAAACTTTTCAAAGCCGTAACGCGCCACAGATTGATCCTTGATATAGACGGATTGAGCCATGATTGGGGATTTAATTAATAATGTGACTGTGTGCTAATCAGATGAACTCCATATTAACAGTTGGTATGTTAAACATGAATGCATAACTTAGTTAATTATTACATTCATTTTTGATGGTTCATGCATTAGTTAAACCATTAACAAAGGCCTTTTTCATGTGCCATTATTGTAAAGTTACTAATTAAAAGAGTGGTGTTTTTTTTTTTGTATTTTAGATTTTGAAGGTAAATTTTTTTAATAGAATACATTTTAATATAATTTCACATATCAACATTTATCTTTGGCTTGTGGCCCCTAATCCACAATGTTTTGTCCTTCACAGAAAGTGATGTGGGCAAGTCTGAGCTTAATGGATAGTAATTACCTAAGAAAATTACTAAATTTACAGGCCAAATGTATGATACAAGACTAAAAATAAAACCTGTGTCCTTATGTAGGCCTACAGTCAGTCTGATTCTACAGTCAGCAGTAGCGAACTGGCCATTGGGAGCACCGGGAAAATTCCCGGTGGGCGGGCCAACCTTTGGGCTGGTGCCTTGCACATTTCTTAAACTAATACAAAAGTTGTCTGAAAGTTGATCGGCACGGGCCAACACCCCCTTTTTCCCGAGGCCTATTGGTCTATTCCAAATGAATGTAGAGGACATAGCCCCCGCGCCTCTTCTCTGCATTTAACCCATCGCTCAAGGGAGCAGTGGGCAGCCGCTGTGCAGCGCCCGGGGACCAACTCCAGATAGAGGCCAGTGTCTCCGGCCAATGGCACTGACAGGAGAGGGTGAACCTGACACGGGGAGAACATGCAAACTCCACACAGAAAGGCCGGGACGGATATCTTAACAGAACAGTAGTTGGTAAAGGGAATGGAAGAAAACCTGAGAAAGTGTGCTTGAGACTTTTAGGGGGAGAAGAGGGCACCAGATGACTTTGTTGAGTGGGCCAATGGCATTCTGGAGGAGTAGCAGGATTGTGATGCCGAAGCTCAGGCTGCTCTCCCAGAGAAGAGAACAAAAAAAAGAGACAGCCAGAAGACGAGACCATTGCTAATGCAGACACACATTACGAAATCAAGATCAACAATGTGGTCCTGGACACTTGTTGAAAGTATTCCCCGCCGCTTTACAGCCACTGCAGTGTTGTGTGCAGATGTCTCCTGCATGAATCCAAAGCATTTTGCTGAGATTAAAGAAAGTGGCTTCCCAAAGACAGCCATGAAGGAGCTCAGCAAATGCTTACTGGGATTTAATGAACATGCCGCTGTTGAGGCATTGCAGAGTGAACTAATAGCTTTGAACATCAGTGGGAAATACTTAAACATTTAACATAGGAGGAGTACAACACCAGGGCCGTTTCACACTCAGCTGCGAACCGATCCAGTGAGGACTGGCCACAGACCGATGATGCCATCAGGACCACATCATCTGCAAAAAGCAGTGATGAGATCCCCAGGTCACCGAACCACAACC
>JAODTR010092522.1:0-13865 GCA_025399935.1 Amblyopsis rosae | reverse complement strand
TTGAATGTACATAGCATGCATGGTCTAATGTCCGGTGCTCATTGAAATCTGAAGTATGTGGCTTTGTGTGGCCCGCTCGGGGCTCCGAGGAAGTACTACCGGGACCTCTGTGACTTGATGCCCGCACGAGAGTGCTCTTAGGGTGGGTGAACATTCACCGAGATCCCGGTCAGTGCTTCGGAGGCATTGACGAGCGCGAGGCGAAAACGCGTCGATTAAAATGCATTGTAGTAAATTACAGCATACACGTGAATATTTGCAACGCAAATATGCGACGTATCCTACATATTTTATTCACTTCAAGGCTGATTTTGTTTTGCTTTCGCCAGGCGATTATGTAGATAAAAAAAATAATAATAATAGATAATAGCGGAACTGCGGAACTGTTTACTTTTTACTCCGGTAAAATGGAAACTGTCTGGAAAGTTTGAAGGCACCGTTTGCATAGCTTATGGTATTGTTTTTTGTGAATGTAGTAGTCACTAATAATAAGTAGCCTATGGTACTGTACAAAAACGAGTACCGTCATGTTTTCAGAATTTTGGCATCGACTTTGTACCGAAGTATCGCTCGTGACATCCCTAGTGCTGTGCACTACGTAAGAACAGAGAAACTGGTAAGCTTCAATCTTGATGGGCAAATTGAATGTTGACTGTGACATTGTACAGTACGGTAATTGTATTGCGTTTAGAGCTAACTACAATCTGAAGCTCTGCTATCCGTGAGGACCTCGGAGTAGAGCCGCTGCTCCTTTGCGTCGAAAGGAGCCAGTTGAGGTGATACGGGCATCTAATAAGGATGCCCCCTGGGCACCTCCCTTGGGAGGTGTTCCAGGCACGTCCAGCTGGGAGGAGGCCTCGGGGAAGACCCAGGACCAGATGGAGAGATTATATCTCCACACTGGCCTGGGAACGTGTCAGGATCCCCCAGTCAGAGCTTGCTAATGTGACCCCCGCGACCCAACTCCGGATAAGCGGAAGAAGATGGGTGGATGGATGGATGGACATACAATCCGAAACCTTT
Organism: Amblyopsis rosae; assembly: GCA_025399935.1. Classification (NCBI taxonomy): domain Eukaryota; kingdom Metazoa; phylum Chordata; class Actinopteri; order Percopsiformes; family Amblyopsidae; genus Amblyopsis; species Amblyopsis rosae. The sequence goes on along the minus strand of JAODTR010092522.1, from coordinate 12,842 downwards.
TTATATAATAATAATACTACATTTTATTTGGGATGCCTTTCTAAACGCTCATGGACATTTTACATTGCAAAATGCAAATACAGAGATATAAAACAGTTGGCTGAAATAAACATACTATAGTAATAAACATAATAAACATCAGAGAAATATATACAAATTAAACAAAATAATGTAAGTCAGGTGAGAGTGGAATTAAGGGTCAAACGTCATAGGCAAACTTGAAGAGGTGAGTTTTGAGGAGCTTAGCAAACGAGGTGACTGTGGTGGCATGTCGAATGTGCAGTGGAAGTGTGATTGAGAGTCTGGGGGCAGAGCAGCTGAAGTACTGGTATGTGGTTAAGCTAGTATAAGTTTAGCCTACTGCCTATTTATAAACCTGTCCCTGTCCCACAACAACTACCAACTACTTAATATTTGTCCAGAGGTTAGACAGAATTAAAAAGCATTTGGCATGGGCCATATGTAGTCCATAGTTGTTTGTTATGCCTGGTGTTGAAATAACCATGCAGCGTGTGACAATAAATGTGTCTACCGGTAGAGGTGACTGTTGTAGTTTGTATAAAGGTCACTACTAAATTACCTAATTGGTAGTTTGTACTGTATCATTATTCGGGGTGTAAGAAAATGTCCATACACCTGAGTATCGGAATATTACAGTTTGCGATATTGTATCAATTCTCTAAATCACTGTATCGATAAAATAAAAAAATAAAAACATTTTGTTTTACTACATTTATTTGTAAAGTGGACCATGTACAAAATACGTTAACCTCAAAAGAGAGGAAAGATGCTTATTACCAGATTTAGCTCAAAGCTAATTTCCATCTGCTGTCCCTGAGCAAGTTTACATAAGTGTTTCTGTAATTTTTTGCATTGCTATGAGTTTTCTACAAATATCCACACATTTCTACAAAAGTATCACAACATATCACAATATATCGAATTGTGGCCCCTGTATCATGATACATATCGGATCAGAAGTCAATCAGTATCATACAGTATCACCTTCCTTTCCTGTAGAGGGTGATAACCTTATCTCCTCCTCACTAATCACCTTTGTTTTATTGGTTGTAGCTTTTCTTTCTACCTTCTTTTTTCTTTTTTTTTAACCTCAAATTAGACTTTTTCTCCTGGTCTCTTTATTGAATTCCACCTCCAATATCAACTATCTATGCATGCTCCTCCACTCGCTTTTTCTATGTGTGTGTGTTTGTTGGTTGGGTGTTACAGGGCTACCCATTCACCTTCCCACCAGCTGGGTTTGTTGACAGTCAATTTAGGAGTCTCATTTTACCCTCTTGGCCACCCTTGTTTTTAACTCCCCTGCACCACGGCCATCCCAGTTATCCTCCATTTCCCCCTAACAACAAAGCTGCCACAGCTGTGTGTGTGTGTGTGAGACACAATATATTACAGCCATTACCTTTTGTTGAAGCACTGACGGTTTAAACAATAGTCTTTTCACTGAGCAAGAAGGAAAACCAAAGAATGCCACAGTTATTTCAGTGCAACAGGTTGAAATATGGGCCAGAGAGCAAGTAGATGGGGAATTGTTGGGTCACAATCACTTCTCTAAATCAAGTTTGATTAAAAAAGAATATTGATGCTCCTAGTAGTCCACAAAAATAAGTTGGCTTTACTTTGACCTTTCAAAAACACTCCTTTATTTTGTTATTAAAGGTGTTATTAAAATGAACGAATCCAAAGCCAGCATTGATAAAAAGGTGTCCAAGCCAGCTCTTCCCAGGATCACTCGCAGTTCTGTCTTTCACACCAAGCAAACAGACCTGAGCCAGGCTTGTTTGCCGGGTCCTGGCCTCTACGGAAAGCAGCGCAGAAAGCAGACAGACTCTGCTCTGGCCCAGGACCTAAGTCAGATGAGTGTGAGTAAACAGGACAAGTTGCTTACATGGTAAGCCTACTTCAACATTTGTTGAAATGGTCAAATTTGGTAACTGTAGTTTTAATATGGTCTTTTTTTACTCTTAGTGTAAACGCAGAATTCTCCTCTAGCCAACATCGTTTGCCTGGGCCTGCAGTCAAGTCTTCCTCCCACAGTGGGCTGGCGTCTGTGGCTCGGCTCGTGAAGCTGGGCCGCTGTAAGAACGTCGTGGTGGTCACTGGAGCGGGCATCAGCACTGCCAGTGGAATTCCAGACTTCAGGTGGGTGTTTATGCTTTCTGGCATCTACAGCTCAGGTTTAAGGTATTCCCCCTAAGTCCCAAATTTCCCCCCCAAGCGTACTGTGTCAATTAATAAACTGAATTGCTTATACTGTAGGGAGAGAATTTAGTACTAAAGCAAAACTACAATGATTTTATAATGCACGTTTCAACCACAATGTAATTTTGTAATTTCAGAGAGAATTTCTAACTTAAAGCAACAAACTCAGATAAATCTGTTTCGCTGCTGTATGGCTGATTGACTTAATGATTTATTCTGCTTCCCATGAATGCAGTTTGGTTTGCAGTTACTACTTTACAGTGCCGTAGTGTTGAAGACATTATGTCTTGGCACATCCTACATAAGCTATTAGGAATTTAATTGCTGCACTGTACTAAAAGAACAGGGGGATTCTCCGATATAGAAAGATAAATTCCATTTCCATCATTGTAATGTTTTGTGCGCTTTACGTCACTGGAGTTACTCTGTAGTTGGGTACAATCACATTTTAATTCTAAACTGACAGGATTGTGAAGTACATTATTAGTGCCTACCGGGTTATTATATTCCCAACCATACATAAGCTAGTGTCAGCACCAGGTTAAAGGTGTGCTAAGGAGTTCTGCCTTACTTTAGAACGCCAGGCACAGGTCTGTACGCTAACCTGGAGAAGTACAACATCCCATACCCTGAAGCTGTTTTCAACATCGACTACTTTTCCAATGACCCACAAGCTTTCTTCTCGCTGGCCAAAGACCTGTACCCTGGCAGCCACCAGCCCAACTACATCCACTACTTCATCCGCATGCTCGATCACAAGGGCCTGTTGCTGCGCTTGTACACCCAGAACATTGACGGTCTGGAGAAAAGTGAGTAGCGTTTTTCTATTCATTAAATCCAATATCTGCTTCCTATTGCTGCAATTTGTGATATATCTTCCCAGTGTGCGGTATACCTGACGATAAACTTGTCGAAGCTCATGGTAGTTTTGCTACAGCTTCATGTCACCTGTGCTATACTGCATATCCTGCTGAGGAGGCCAAGGTAATGCCTTCTTGTCAATTGCCTGAAAGACAATTCAAGTGGATTGGATGTCTTTAATACGTTTTAATTTCCTATTGCGTCACAGTATGCCATCATGGGCAACACTGTTCCTGTCTGTTCATTTTGTGCTGGAACAGTGAAGCCTGATGTTGTGTTTTTTGGAGAGGACCTGCCACAGAAGTACTTCCTTCATTCAAAAGACTTCCCAAAAGCAGACCTGCTAATCATTATGGGCACATCTTTGCAGGTACAAAGGCCTAAGTAATTAAACAATTTGTAGATACCATTAACATTGATTTTTTTCAGATAATTCCATGGGAAAATCCTTGACCAGGATATATTGTATGTTCATGTTTCAGATTGAGCCTTTTGCTAGTCTGGTGAATACGGTGCGATCTACTGTAACACGTCTGCTTCTAAACCGCTATGTCGTGGGTCCCTTTGAGAAGGTCCCGCTGCGAAGGGGAGACTATATGGAACTGGGTAACTTGGGAGATTCAGTGAGAATATTTGCTGAAATGCTGGGATGGCATGATGAGATTGAAGAGCTGATGAAGAGTCAGGAAAAAATGGTTGGTTTCATCCTAAAGTGATATTTTTGCCTCAAAACTTGGAATACCAGGGAATTTTATTTGCAGGAAATTTTCACATTTGAGTTGCTATTCATCAAAATGTGACTTGACATCTTAATTGCATCATAATAACATTAATTTTCAGTTATTTTGTTTCCATGCTGGCTGTCTGTTTTTACAGACAATGTTTTGGTGTTTTTTTGTCATGAAAATTCAGATTTAGTAAGTGAAAGTCAAGGAATTTGGCATTTGACTGAGTGGGAAACCTGGGCTGTAGTGTGCTTTATTGGATTATCTTATCGAATGGGAAGAATTGGCTCCTTTATGCATGCAGCCTTTCGTGGTTACACCAATGAAAATCTCTTTCTGCAGATTCTCCCTGCTTTGGTTGGCAACAGTCTGTTAAGTACACTGGAAACCTGCCAGAGAAATGACACTGATTCAGAGAAAGAGAACAAGAGCTCTGCATCACCCAGCCCAAGCAACTGAGACACAATGTCCAGTGGTACAAGTGTGCCTGCCTGTCCTTTAACTTGGAAACATTTATATATCCTAAATACATCCATATTTATATCCTTTACCAGTGGAAGCAGGTTCTTGTATAGTTTATAGTTTACCTTGTTAATATAAATATTTTTCATGATAGCCATACTCAAACTTGAAGCACTTTTAATTTTTTTTATAAATACTGTACATTTTGCAAATCTTTATGCCATGTTTATAATTTACACTAAATTATGCTTTGGAAGGGAAGTTGGGATGGAAATGAAATCCAGGAACCCCATTATTTACCCTCAGTCCTAGCATAAAAGTCTGGACCTCTGAACACTAATTATACTGTTATATTTAATAAAGCTTTGTAGAATTTATGCATCTTCTTGCCTTGTGTTCCTTTTAATATTGTATTGGTGGATACAATTGCTTATTTCTACAATAAATTCAAAAAACTATAAATCTGTAAACACTGGAAAAAAAATTTTTCAATCCTTCCAGATGGAGAAACTGTAATAACATGCAGTATTGCCTCGTAAGGGTGCATTTCCACATAATGAACAGGTATCTGCTAAGTTTATGAACTGCGGGTAAATAGGTTTAGCAAAGTTCTGATATTTTAATTTGAAGGGGGGAAAAAAGCAGCAGGATTAAATAGACCAACTCTGTTCATGGGATTTGCAACCAACCATGCAGTTTTCTTTAAATGGAAAACAGGCTGCCTGTCTATTCAGATTAGATATATAGCAATACATCTCACAAAACCATGACTCCATCTAATCAAATTCACATATCCAAAACATCATTTTACACCATGCAGAAATGGGAGAATAAGAATACTAAAGTTAATTTAAAACATTTGTCCAGAGTCCACAATGTGTAAAGCAGAACAAGCTTAATTCTTTACCATGTTGCAGCATATCTCAGATTCAGCAAATTATACTAATTTATAACGAACGGCCTTGTTGACCATGTTGGACTTTATATACTGATGCTGCCTGAAACCTTAACTACACCCCAATCATTTAGTATATTGAGGACAGGCACTATGATTTTTAAACTTGATTTGTGTTTACAGCACTTCTATAATTCCATCTTCAATGTGTTTAATATGCATTTGTAAAACCTACTTTAAAATAAATACATTTTTTAAATATTTAGCAAAAATAAACACGATAAGCAAAGTTAAGGAATGCTTTCTTGGTCAAACCGTGGCAATAGCTCTCAGTAAGATAAACACGATACAGTAAACAGATTGTTGAATTGGTGTGTGTGTATGGTGTAGTTACAATTGGTTAAAGGGTACATGAAATGGGGAAACTAAATGAGAAGCTAATAAAGTTAGCCTCCAATGCGAAACAGTGCCAATAGAGTTCCTGTCATGTCACATCTGTCGCTGCTGTAGCAAATGGCAGCCTGCAGCCATGTGTAGCACTGTGGTGGTTTCCTGTGGATGTAGCGGGGTCTCAGCAGCCATAAGCCCACACTAGTCAGAGTCTGACGAGGAGCTGCCCTCGGCTGGTTGGCACAGAGTCTCCGCTAGGGGCGCTAGCGTCCCATCCTTCCTAACGCCCATGGGCTGGATCAGGTTCTGCCTGCGGACACAAAAGGTGAAGAGCTGTCCTGTTGAAGTCCTCTACATTCGCACTAGTTCACTGTTTCAGTTTAGTGAACATTAACATGCATTGAATGAAGCCTATATGCATGCCTCTAAACGCTTTAAACCCATTGGATGCTATTTTCCATTGTGCACTCAGGTTTATCACAGGGGAAAACTCATCACTATTCTATGCCAACATGTGGGTGGGGCCCTCTGTGAAGCGAGAACATGCTGTTTCTTTATAAAGCACTTATCTTACAACAGCCCCCGTATACAGTACATCATCATTCATCTCCACTAGACATACTACATTGTATACCAGATCCGACTACTTGGATTACATTAAATACACCTGTAGTACACACAGATTTGGGTAGGACCGTCTTCCGTTCCTTTGCACCACTTTCATGGAACAAATTGCAGATCCACCTTAAACTGAACACTCTAGTCCCCCCTGCCCATTTAAAAATATTATGGAGGATCAATATAAGGTTGTTGTGTGTTTGTGATAGTTTTCATTGAATTAGGTCTTTGTCTGTTTGCTTTGAAATGTTTTGCAAGTTGTGACAATATTTTGTGCCTGAACTGTACATGTCAATGCGTTTACACGGGACAGCCGTGGAAGAAATATAGGTCTCAGGGAGAGACAGTCTGAGACCTTGGGTGACAAGAAAAAAAAAATATTACAAACCTAAATTATAGTTTTATTGGAAGTGAGAAGGCCACCTTTGCTTCACAAACAGAAAAATAACTACTGTACTTTTTTTTACCCTTAAAGAACCAGCGCTCAAGGACCCTTAGGAGCAAGCCTCCCAACCCCTACCCAGGCACTCACCACTGTGGGACCCTCCTATGGCAGTTTAATTACAGGATCAGTGCTCAGTCTAATCTCCTCAAAGACATGGCTGCTCCTTCATCCTAATCCAATTATACATGCACTGTGAGTCACCACTTCCCCCAAGATGATTTATCAGCGCATTATCCAATCAGATTTGTTTTAAAAAAGGAGCCATTTGCATTCATTTGGTTGATTTCAACATGCGATTCCTCCTTGGTCCTAAAATGAGCAGGCCGTGGGAAAAGAAGAGCCTAAATATAACTAAGTGTGCAGAAACTAAAGCTTTTAGAATGAAGAAAAAAAAGTACATCTCGTCATAGACATGTGCCCTAATTCTCTTATGTTTGTTTGAAAGGCACCACATAAGTAGCCTGGTGTAGCTGCACTCCATTGGAAAATGTTTGCAGTCATTCCCTCCTACTTTGTGTAGACCTCTGGTTCATTTAGAAACTATTGGACAACGCTGAACCAATCATCCATCCATCTTCTCCAGCTTATCCGGAGTCGCGTCGCGGGGGCAGCAGCTTCAGCAAGGGACCCCAAACTTCCCTTTCCCGAGCAACATCAGCAAGCTCTGACTGGGGGATCCAGAGACGTTCCCAGGCCAGTTTGGAGATATAATCTCTCCACCTGGTCCTGCTGAACCAATCAGCATTGCTACAAGTGTTTTGATTGCCTCATCTAACTCTACCACCATTACGAAACATGATTGACATCAACGTCATCTCAGTAGCCTGCGCTGATTGGACCGCCAGCAGGCAGACTGTAATCTCAGCGAAAATAAATTAAGCTGAGAGCAATAGTCGGGCGGGGCCAGGCTGGCACACAAGTGCCTGTGGCTTTAAGTGCCTATGTAAGGGTAGAAGTAGAGAGCAGAGCACTTCAGGTACAGTAGGACAGGGGCATTCAAACAAACACCCTGTTTTAGAACGCTGGATTCAACCACAAGGGCAATTTCAAACAAATCAAGGAGCGTACATTTAACAGACATACAACAACAAACGTTATTACGACCTCCTGTTCATCAAGAACAATGTAGAGCGCTGCAAAGCGCTAAAGGGAAATGCTATCAAACAAACACATGCACCTGTGGCCCAATCCTGACACAGCTGTATTAATTAGTACAAAAATCCATCCTATCCGTGACACTTCTCGAGCGGTAAAGGGTGCTGGCAGAGCTAAGAGATGGGTCTGGCTCTGGAGTATGTGCTAATTGGAGGAGCCCGTTAACTAGGTAGGGAAGCACATTCTTGCCGAGTCCTGAGCGATCTCCTGAGAGCCCCGCGTCGAGAGGAGGAGCAGCCCAGTCCAGCCCAGCCTCCGTCATGTCCGCAGCATACAGGGAAGAAGAAAAAGAGGAGGATCTGCTTCTTGTAGCTGCCACATGTGCCTCATTACCACTCCAGTAGCCTTCCCTCTATAGCCACAATGTCAGCCTTTCTTGTGGCGCACCAGCAACGCTCTAATTGTCTGTGTCTACGGCAAAATGTTGGCTATATTAATACACGGACGGCACACAAAGGAGCCACGGCTGCGTGTTGCTCCAATTAGGTGATAATTAATGATCCCGGCAGCTTCCATTTACAGCTGCTGAATGCAGCTGTGTGCTGGAAGGCCAGGCCTAATTGAAACTGGGGCTAACGGGGAGAGATTCTTCCTTTAATGAACTGGTTGGCAGGGGAGCCGACTCACTGTTACCTATTGAATCAATTGACCAGCAGTAGCTTTTTGGTAAAGGTCAACACACAAACATGGCAGGGTTCCTTCAAAATCATACAAATCATTTCAACAGGTGAAGCAATGGGTGTTTGTGGAGGGAGGGTAGCTTTATCATCATAGCCCAAGGGCCTTGCTGAGAAAGCATATTTATTATACTTTTCACAAAACATTTAGGAGGAAGTTGACAAGAAAGTTTACCTGGTCAACTTGTCAAACATGTTGACAAGCTTCTGGGCCTCATACTCCTTCTGCTCCTCGGTCATCTCTTCTATGGGGTTGGGCATGGGCTCCTCCACATGGCCAGTGATGGGGTTGATGCTGGGCAAGGCAAGAGTAGAAGCAGAGGATATGTTAGTGCTCTGGCTTCATCCTCCAGGTGGGACATTTTAGATCGCCAGCTCACGGAGCTCTCACAATGGTTTGGCACATTTGTATTCTTCAGTGTCTGAGTCTTCATCGTCGGAGTACTGGGTCTCTCCTCTTCCTCCGGCCAGAAGGCCTCGTGCCACCAGGAGTCCTGCTGCATTTCCGTACCCTGTGTACTTGAGCAGGTTGTCCACTGCAAGACCACATCACAAACACATGGAAACATATCAGTGTGTTGTACTGGAGTTCAGTATATGCTCCAGTAACAGTACACTACATTGCAGTCTAGCTACGTTCCACTCCAGGTGCTAAGGAATACATTTTACACCCATATATGGTGTGTGGCTGCAGTTACTTCTGTTCAGTCTGCCTAGTCCTCTGGAGGACCAAGCACTGCTGTCATTCTGCATGACACCTACACATTATCCTATTAGTCATTAAACCTGTATAAGGAATGGAACGGTTTTATGTATGTCATTAGGGTGAATTGTTTGATATTACTGTAATTAGCCATAGCAACAAAATTGACATTTAATACAAAAACAACAATATATACACTGAACAAAATGATAAACGCAACACTTTTGTTTTTGTACCCATTCATCATGAGCTGAACTCAAAAGATCTAATACTTTCTCCATGTACACAAAAAGCCCATTTCTTTCAAATATTGTTCACAGATATGTCTAAATCTGTGAGCACTATTATTGAGCACTTCTCCTTTGCAGATATAATTTATCAACCTCAAAGGTGTGGCACATCAAGATGCAGATCAGACGGCATGAGTATTGCACAGGTGTGCCTTAGGATGGCCACAATAAAAGGTCACTCGAATGAATGAAATTCACACACACACACGCACGCACGCGCACACACACAAAAACATTTCTGCCACCCCTCACACACAAAAACATTTCTGCCACCCCTCTAAAGCTCTACCACGTCCTTTGACCTCCCCGGCAATGAACCCATTCCTCTCACCGCTCTCCTTGCAGAGAACAAAGAGGAACTCCGCGGCGCTCTGCTTCACGCCCATGTCTACGTGGGTCATGAGCCGGACCAATTTGTTTCTGATGGTGGTGCCAATCTCTGGCCGGTTCTTCACATCTTTGAGGGGGGGAAGAACCTGTGACGGTAGACAGACCAAGCTGGATTGTGAGCAACTTGGCCATGAGCAATTACCCCCGCCCCAAAACTGTTGTTCTTAGACTGTAAGGGACAACTGCCATCATAGATGCAGCTGAGCCAACACTAGCTGCGTTTACATGGACCCTATTATTCTGATTGGAATCGGGTTAAAAGTCCAACCAGAATGAAAAATGCTCCATATAAACACCATGATCGGAAGAGAAACGGCCCGATCGAAATTTCATTCCGAAGCAGAGAGGTAGTATAACCCGTTCCATGACCAGAATTAAAGAATAATTCTACCATGCAAACAATTAAACCAGATTACAGTACTTCCTGATTGCGTTCTCATGAGCATACCCAGACTTAAGTTGTGTGAATAGGCGGTTAATATTTTATTGCGTTAAAAACAAACAGTGAGTTACGTTTCTCAGAAATGTTTTGTGATAGTATTCCAATTGTAGCCAAGAGTGCTGATATCAGAGACATAACACACTTAATAGATATTACATAAATATGCATATGTTACTGTAAATGTTACTATAGAGGTTGATATGAGATATATATATATATAATGAAAATATGTAGGATATTCATAGGCCCATCTTAGATGTTCATGAAAACCAAGTGTTCTGAATAGGCCTATGTGAGTACCGTACTGTGTGAGATTGAAAGTTGAGCTGCAGGTCTTAACTCTGGTTATTGAATTACATCCATAGTGGACTACACTCTGCCCAAAGAATTTTGGGTTAAGATAATTATCACTTCTACTTCAAATAAGCAATCATAGGATTTATTCATGCTCTTTAGATGCCAGGTTAGGGTTACACACCAATTGTCTGTCATAGTCTATGGACCCCCTGAAATAGCCTTGGCCACCCCCACCTCATAGTTAAAACTCTAGTTCCGCCACTGATAAGAATGGTACAAAGTCTGGACAAATCAACTGCGACTCGCACAAATAAGTTAGTTAGTACCGGCCACGGAGCTCTGTTGGCGGGCTAGTGCGTGTGAGAGCTGGGGGACGTGTAGCTATCTGACAGGGCTCACGTGTCTGAGGTAGCCTAACCAATACTGTTATGGTAGCCAGGGCCAGTGTGTGGGCGTCGCTCTGTGTGTGCGTATTTCTCTGTTCATCTGGAGCAGTGCATTTCTCCACCAGTCACACAAATAGCCTCACTCTCCGACGTACATACGTTACCATTTGCTAGCGGGACACGTTACGCTATGAGCTAGAATAACGTGTGCATGTTTAACATCAATTCCGCTAAATTGGGACGACACATGTAAACACCAGACCCGATTAGGTGACATCCCATGTAAACAGATAACCCGAAACAGTCAATCAGAAAATATTTAAATCGGAAATATTCAATCAATGACATGAGATTAAGACTCCAATCGTTTTTGGATTGTACATGGGTTAAAACATATGGACATCATTTTACTATCTTTTTAGGCACTTAAGAAATGCTTGAATGCATTATTTATTAACAGTGTTTTAGAGGAATATATAGAACATTCTGTATATTTGTCTCTCTAAACAGTACCCTATATACTTGCAAATGAGTATGTAAACAATGCAAATTGAAGCGGCTGAGCTTGCAAAGTAAGAATGGGTATACCAGGCTAATATATTACAGTAGCCTGGTTACATTTAAATCAAAGAGATGTACAGTACTGTAATTGCCTTTAAAGTCGTACCTGAGCCTTGATATATCTGCGGATCTCTCTATGATGTCTGGAGCCTTCAGTCAAAAGGCTGAGCACTGGTGTCAGTCCCTCCTTGTAGTTGGAGCCCTGCTTAGAATGACAATAAGAGCATGTGACAAGCCTTGCCACTGATGGGGGAGGGGTATTTATTGTATTATTATTAGTAAAGTGTATAGGGAATATACTTTTAAGGAAGGATACTTTCCATATGGATAATATCAAAATGTTATCCCTAACATTTCAAATTTTCATTGTGTGTTCTGGTCTCCTGACCTAACTACAATTGGGTGGGCAATTATAGGAATTAATAATGTGCCACACAAGTCTAATTAGACATATGAGGCCTAATCAGGCCAAGTGCTACTTTGCATGAATTGGATTCTGTGATGAGCCTTGCAGTGTTCGTTTGAGATGCGTTTTCATATACAGTACACTGTAATGTAGCCATAGGGCTGAATCTATACATGCAGTGCATCTGGAAAGTATTTCCGGATGTTTCCTCAAAATTCTACACAATGTAGAATTTGTGTAATAATGGCAAAGTCAAAAAAAGTTGGTTTTAAAGTTTTGCAACATTCTCTCCCTTTCACATACATACATACATACAGTGCCCTCCACAATTATTGGCACCCCTGTTAAATTTGAGTAAAAAAGCATTATACAAATTCAACTTAGCTTTTAGTGAAGTGAATTAGCTTGATGTCACATTGAAATACATGAGCAACATGCAACCTTTATGTGAAGTACATTTATTCTGAGAAAAATCATTCGGTCATCAAGAAATAAATACTTTTAACAAAAACATGTCTGCCACAATTATTGGCACCCCTAGTTATTCATATGAACAAAATGTAACTGATGTATTGATTTCCATTGATATTATACTTTATTAAATTGATCAGAGTTGGTAGGTATTTTCAAGCAATAATCCATTACTTGCTGTATAGCTGGGGTACAAATATGAGGTGACACAGAGGCCATTTCCCCATATTCATACATAAACATGGGAAAGACAAGAGAACACAGATCAAATTAGGGAAAAGTGTGTGGAGCTGTATAAATTAGGAAATGGCTATAAGAAAATAGCTACTCACCTGAAAATGCCAATATCAACAGTTAGAGCAATACTGAAGAAGTTCAAAGCAACTGGAACTGTTACAAACCTACCAGGAAGAGGACCCAAGTTTACTTTAGCCCCATGCACAGT
>JAODTR010092500.1:0-13866 GCA_025399935.1 Amblyopsis rosae | reverse complement strand
ATGGAAGTTGATTTTCATAGTTTGTAAGTGTTTATATTAAGCCTCTACATCCTTTAATGACATGTTAAGACTAAAATTACTGATTTCCATTGACTATCCCTTTAATGTTCCTTACTCCTTTTTCATTATTAAATAATTAATGTTTCTTTTTTTTCTTTTTTGGTCTGGTAAAGGGGTACTTTGGCTTGTGAAATAATTGGGGTACAGTTAAGGGTACAGAAGCCCTACTGAGCTAGAGAACAGAGAAGCTAACAAAAGCTAACAGAAGCTAACAGTAGCATGCAGACCAAAACATTCCTGTTCGCCTGTAGCAGATGTTTTCAACGTGTGGGTCAGCACCCCTATAGGGGCGTGGGATTTGTTTTGGAGGGGGACCACACGTTAGTTCAACTCATAATATATTAATGTGATATTAATTAGATTAATTCTAACGAATTATACTTTATTGATTTAATAGGCTATTTTTGTATCTAGTTTTAGGAATTACCCACGGTTACTTTTCATTCTGTTTCGGCTTTAACATATTTCTATGCTATGAATTGCTTTCTCCTTTTTGGGGGGCTGTGGTTTAAAAAAGCATTACATTTCTGCCTTTGTTTCGCCCCGCAGTCATTCCAGTCTCTGACAAGCTAAAATGGAGGGGAACAACACATTCCGTCAGTCTCTCTCTCTCTCTCTCTCTCTCTCTCTCTCTCTCTCTCTCTCTCTCTCTCCTCCCACCTCCTTTTTCTCAAAGGCAAACAATGAGAAAACAATTAGATCATGGTTTTCTTTCTGATTAAGCGATGCGACCGCCTCCTTCTTCACAATCTACCATCTTGCATTATGCTGATGATGCGGCCTGCTTTAGCTAATAGGAATTGACGGGCGCTACGGCAATGAGGTGGTGAGAGAGGAGGACAAAAAAAAAACTTCTCTGGAGTCTCAGACCCCACCTATGTGCATGTACAAACACACACGCACGCAAATTACCATCAACGTGTGACAACAACGTGAAATCCAATAGACATCCTTTGTCAAATATGAAGGAGTTCAGTGCACCATCCATTACTCCAAATCGGGTTTAGAAATCACTGTTTTAAAGCCGTCCTTTACTCGTTACAGGGAAGCACAAACAGACACCCGCAATGCATCTGATAAGCTGAGATGAATATGGAAGGGCTAGGCCATTCGCAGAGTGCAGAAAGACACCGGTTCCAGTCCCTAGTTTATTCATGACCTGAATAGCACGTCTGCACAAACAAGCCCAGACTAATGTTAATTAAGCAGAAAAGAAACTCGTTAGACAGCCGGAGAGGAAATGAATTAATCCAAGGACGGCTGGGAGAAAAACCTTATAAGCCAGTTGTGGAGAAAACAAACACTTTGAAACTTAAAAAAAATAATATATATATATATTCTTTTTTTTTTATTATCTTCTTGTGCCCAGAGACAATGTCATCGATACGCAACAGCAATAGCAGTATGTATATATATATATACACACACATACATCCAACCAAAATAAAAACCCAGATTGACAGGCATGACGATTATATGGTCTGATAGACAAGAAATAGGTGATAGCTTGTGCATGAACATGAAACAATATAATAAACAATATTAAAGCGACAATATTTGGTGCCTCTCTCTACACCTCCAGTCAAGGACTACACATACACACACACACTTTATACACCCCACTTGCATATGGTAGCTGACGGCACCCCTACTGAAAACATATCTGCATGCTCTGCCACAAATGGTTATTTTAAAAACAGAAAGCTTTCCATTTAATAAAAAAAAAAAAAAACGCATATTTCCCTCCTTTGAAAGCGATGATGCATGTATGCGAGGGGGACAAACTCCCGTTACGTGGGAGCAGTGTGACAGAGTTATATAGTCCCCCTTCTAAATGGCCGGTGGTGGGCTGCTGGAACAACACAGCGGCTGTCAATATACCCTATAAGCACTTCTTGTCTCTGCTTTCATCTATCCCCTCTGTGTAATTTGCGGTTTTACTGTCTCGCCCTGCTGCAATCGGCCATGGCCTCTGTCTCTGCCACGCTCTATCATGCTCTCTGGGGGACAATCAACCACACACACACACACAGAAATGCACACACCGCCCACACACACACGCGCACGCATGCATGCAGAGAATCACACAAAGGGCTGAGCATGCACACAAACACACACTTTTTGTACACCAAAGGGCTAAAACAATCTTCTATCAGTGCGGTTTTGTCTTTCAGGTGGTAATTAGCTGTGATTGTTTCTGTTCAGCTAATCAGAAATCTCACACACCAACGAGGGTCATTATCTCACCATCAGATAAAACCCCAGTCTCTGGGAAGATGTGTGGAGTAATTTGTGTGTGCGTGGTTTGTGTGTAGGCACGACGAACAACACAGCAAGACTGGATCCTTTTTATTTTTTAAAGCATTTGCATGTGATAGGACTTAATATAAATTATGCAATGGGCAAATGAGATTGCAAAATTTCCTCCTCAGGCCAGTTGCCAAATATAATGAATCTGTTGCTCAAAATTACTTACCCCTTCAGACATACGGATGTAATTTTTTGGCACGCTTCTGGGACAACAAATACTTTTTTTTTTATTACACTAGAAATTATTAAAGTGAACCATAAAACTAAAAAGATTGAGAAGAGAGTCAAAGGAAAAATGTAATGTTATCATTTTAGGAAAATACTACTGTATTTCACATTCAGTTTGCTGGTTATGAAAAATATTATTCATATGTATAATAAAAAAATATGCTAATATGCTAAGAATTTTATGATGAGCAAAAATGTTTTTCCTTGAAGACAGGAATGATGCTCAAAGACAAGATAGTTTAGTATCTCCCCACCCCAAAGCATAAGTCCACACAGCCCACTCCCCCCCCCCCCACCCCATGCAGACACGTTTTGATGCAAACCGAAACAGTGAGCTGCAGTTGAAGTTTGGGGATACAAAATAATACAACTGCAGTGTACCATTAGGCAAATCTAAACCTCTTCCAATTATCAGCGCCAGAGCCATGGAAATAGAGTCGCGCCATAGAAAGTTTGAAAGTTCCAACGGTCACATGGTTCATGGAGAAACAAAACAGTTCCAGGTAGTGCTTTACATTTACAATTAAAAGGGTACTTTGAGTATTTGTGGCTAACGTCCGGGAACTGTTTTAAAGCTTTTCGTGATCTAAATTAGCCGGCAGGAATGAGGACACCCACACATAGACTTCTAATAATATAACTTGTATTAACAAAATGCAATGATGAATCCAAAGTTACAAGATGGCGCAGCTACGGTCTGAAAACACATCCCCAGTCCAGTAAAGCCCTGTGAGAAATGCAATTCAGCTCCGATAAATCCTATACCTCCCGCTTATATATCCACCCATAGCCACTCCTACTAGATTCCTAAACAGTAGGAAACCATTACACTTGCCGCCTGCCTTCTTCTACTAACACTACACTAACACCTCGTGTCTGATATAATTCATACATCGCCCTCTATTGGCCAGGAAATGAGTAGTAATAACAGGAAGATTTTACTATGGGGTGTGGCTTGTACATGTAAATGCGTCGTGTAAAGTAAGTAGAACATTAAGAAAAGCATAACATTATAATTTATAATCTGACAGGCTCCACGAGCCGCCATTGCTGTGAAAAAAGCGTGCTGTTAGTGTGAACGGAGTTGATGCAACTCTCTCTTTACATGGCTCTGGTCATCACTACATCACATAAGCGACCCATACTGACACATAGACCCCTGTAAACATTTCAGCAGTGTTGTAGATTTTCATTATTGAAATAATTTAATTTATCCAAAGCGCTTTTACAGTATACAGCATATTACAGTGATTGCTGCCATGGAAGGTGCGACCAACCACCGGGAGCAGTTGGGTGGTAGGGGGTTAGGCATCTTGCTCAAGGATGCTTATAGGTAGAACCCACAACCTTTCGGCTGGGAGCCCAACACCCAGACCACTAGACCATCCTGTGTTGTGTTATTGTGTTAGCATTGTTATTCACAAGACTGCAAACTGTAATTTTGTACAATCGTACTTTAATTGCTAATTTCCATTTAAGCAAAAGCCATACGTCAACAGATTTAATAGCCAACTCTTATTGTTAAGGTTCCCAACATATTTCATAGAATACGAGTGTATGAGTGTAGAGTCAGCATTGGTTGATGAGTTAGATTCAGATGTATTCTTTAATGTCCTCGTTAGAGAAAATGTGTTTTCACAGATTGCAGCAACAGAAAACACCCATCACACACGAAACACATGATATACATATAGTCTACACAATACCCGTTGCAGTAGCACCCAAATAGCATGACATTGTAAATGTTGTGCATTTAATTAAAAAGTTATGTAGTTGGTCGTCGTGCGTGTCAATCACAATACCGCTTCTGCTAAGCAGGCGGGTCTTGAGGCAGTTAGCCAATGCTGTGTGCCAGACTTAAAGCATGTAAAGGCTGCTCTGTGACACAAGAGTTCACGCAAATATATTGGAATAATAACAAGATGGAGCAATGCAATGCATTTCATTGGCTTCCGGTCTCTTAAGTGGGCGTGTCCAGACAGCTACAGCTACCATGCATGGCCTGAAACAAAGTACATTTACCACAAAACAGGTGACACAAAGATAAATCATGGTAGAACCTTTTCCACCTTTAATGTGAACAATTAAATTGAAAAACAAACAAATCTTTAAGGGGAAAAATGAAAAATAAAAACCTTACAATAACCTGGTTGCATAAGTGTGCACACCCTTAAACTAATACTTTGTTGAAGCACCTTTTGATTTTATTACAGCACTTTTTGGGCAGGAGTCTATTAGCATGGCACATCTTGACTTGCAATATTTTCCCACTCTTCTTTGCAAAAGCGCTCCAAATCTGTCGCCGATCAGTCACGTAGTGTGAATCACACAACGACATCCCGATTACAAGAGAGACGAGAGTCGTGTAGGGTGTGCTGCACATCGATCTTTGAAAGTCGTGCAGTCTGAACCCGGCATTAGTCATTCCCGAGAACGCTGGCTAACTTTGAAATCCAATCTAAACAAAAACACATCTCCCTTCAATGCCATAGAGTGCTCAATCAGAAGCATGCACCCACTTGAAACCCATTGCGAAGGCTAGGATTATGTTGTTGTGAGCCAGAGCTCTCCAGTAGTAATGCATTCTTTTTTCAGCACACACCAAGAACGATAAGTTAGCAGACTGCGGGGCGATATTTGGTGAATTTTGACAAAAAGTGTAATAGCTCACAATCGCTGACTGTAGCTTTAAGAAAGCTCTGTGGCTTTTGAGTGTGAGATGCAGCCACCACAAATGTGTGCATACATCAAGGGCACCGACTTTTGACAACATTTCTACGTGCGGAAATTTGCATTAACTAGCAAATGTTTGCGCAGTCCGCTTCCCTCTCACTTGGTTTTGATAACATAATTTAGATCAAACAATCCTGAAGTGGCAGTTTATTGTGGATGGCCTCACAATTTAGATTAGCGGTGGATAAATAAATAATGGCTTCAGAACGAGGTAGAGAACGCCTCTAATCTCTTTGCCTTAGATCGACATTGTCCAATCTATATCTGTGTCCTTGAGGTCGAAGGGGGGGGGGGGGGTGATGGTGAAATGGAAGCAGAGCATGCATGCCTCTCAATCATTCCAGGGATCTGATTGGCTGCTTAACAGGGATGGGCGGGGTCTCAAGCACACAAACATTGAACCAACAGAGAGAAAACAACTCTCTTTCACCCATTCCAGCTGTTGGCAATTATTGCTGTTTACAATAGTTTTGGGGATTTAATGGCATGCTAATGTATATTTAATGGTAATGTATGTATGTGGTGAAATGTATAACGAAGCTAGCCCCGATTACATGCTGCTGTCATTAATAATAACATTAACAGAATGTTATTTGCTTAGCATGACTGGAAGGCAATTACTTGCCATGACTGGATTGGCAAAAAACTTTACTCATTTTAAGCAAATAGAAGCTAAATGCTGTTGCTGTAAATGCAGACGCGCGTTTGTAATCCTCTTCCTCCTATCAACGCAGTTATCTCTTCTCCCTGTTCTCTCCGGTTCCTTCCATCGCCTGGCCCTTCAGCCACGCGTCGGCAGGGAAACGGACAGCTGGGCGGCATTATACGTGGGGTCAGCGCGGCGAGTTCTCATTCCACCTCCGCGCCGCATCGCTAAATGGAAATGACCGCAGGGTTCGCCGGGCGCTCCCACCATCGCCCCGGCCGCCCCCGCCCGCTCTCTCCCTCTCCCTTCTCTCTCTGCTGACCCTCATTCAGCATGTCGCTCTGCGGTTGTTTGAGTCTAACAACCCCTCCTGGTCTTATCAAAGGCAGCATCGGTTTCCTCTGTTTGAATGGAGCTCAATGGAGTTTGAGGGCAGCAACAGACCCTATAACCCAGCAAAAGGAAAGTAGAAGATGAAGATAATAGAATTTCCTCGCCATATAGTGTTTTCTGGCTGGGGAACCTTTAGAAATAATAAAACGAGGGTGTGACCTTCTCTGTAACTCGTGGCTACATCTGCGCTCAGACCGCCGCGTTTCTTCACCTGACGGTCGATGCTAACCGCCTACGGTGCCGCCTTCGCTCAGAACGAGTACACCACTCATCAGCATTAGGGTCGTACAGATTCAGCTTCACCACGTGAGCAACCGTTGCTTTGACAACCATCTCGTTGCCAGCTGACATCGTCAGCGCTGTGCAGATAATCAACTTTCGGTTGCGTCCGAATGCAGGGGCCTAACATGGCTGATTCGTCATTTTGATGTCACCATCGTGTGTTTTGTCTAGATCGGTCATTTTCCCCCTGCGGAGCACAACGTCACCGTGCAAAACAGAGGGTTTAAAACACTTGGGTTAGAACATGAAGCGCAGCAAAGTGCAGTCCATCATGCGCATACGTCATTCAGCCAGCGCTTCCCGTCACGCTGAAAATATGAATATAATTCACAGACCCCATTCTCTGGCAGGGTTTAATTGGAATGTTTAACATTCCCTTCTTTATTAGCCTCGCAGTGATTCGTTCCCTTGACTGCTGGTGGATGGAGAGAAGGGTGGTGGGGAATAGGGCTGGGGGGGGGGGGGTGATTGAGGTTTTAAAGACTCACTCCCAGCTGAATTGCTATTGCAGAGTCTTTTAATTAGATAAAGCCGGGCCGATTTGAACATATACTTTACAGCGTTGTCAGGCAAACGGGGAGGCCTTTATGTCGTAAATATCGTCCGGGACATTAATAGATTTGAGATTAGAGCGCGGATTGTGCAGATCATCGTTAAAAAAAAAAAAAGAAAGGAAAAAAAGAAGAAAAAAACAGGCACACAGCATCGGGACGACATCGTGCAGGGAAG
This sequence comes from Amblyopsis rosae, assembly GCA_025399935.1. Lineage (NCBI taxonomy): Eukaryota > Metazoa > Chordata > Actinopteri > Percopsiformes > Amblyopsidae > Amblyopsis > Amblyopsis rosae. Next base: position 6,485 of record JAODTR010092500.1, on the reverse strand, counting down.
ACTATTTATAGCCGCCCAAATGGATGGCTTCATTACTATCAGCCTCAGCCCCACTGCGATTGTAAATCACAGGGTTCCGTGTCTTAACATGCCTGCGGTGTGTCAGAGGTAAAGGTTAGAGGAAAAGATAACAGGCCTCGATTGTGTTAAAAGAATCGCGTATACAGGTCATATTTTATATTTGGGGGAAAAAAACTCTGTCCGTGTGTGTTGGCAACTGTACGGGGGTGTAGAGAACGGTGTGCGTGCGTTCGTGCATGTGTGTTTGTGTGTGTAAAACTGGTACACAGCTGGATTCAACAGCAAAGGGCAATTCCTGACACATTGCAGTGTGTCTGCATCTCTAATGTGAACTCACAGTAAGGTAAGTGCAATGGCGAATACATCTGTGAAGGCTATTTTCTCCCTCCCATGACTGCTTCACCACAGCGACGGCAGAGAAGGTACACTTTATTAGGCGAGTGACGGTATTGCACCCATAATAAGGCCTGTCAGTCAAGCGCTAACGTTTCCATTATTCACAGGCGAGCGCGGGCCTGGCAGACCATCAAAGGAGAGCAAAGAGAAAGAGAGATTAGATCACAACCTTTTCCGGACACTTCCGCACGGCCGCCGGAGGGCTGACCGATAGCCTCCGCACTGCAAAAGCCTTACGTTGCACGCACCACGTCCAGCACCCGTGTGTTGGTTCCACAGGCAGCGCACTTAATCGAACCGCGCCCCCACGCTAAACCGCGGGTGGGATGGGGCCGAGAGCAGGAGCGGCACGCATCTGTTATTCCTCCAAAATATCCGTCATGTGCCCGTGTCTGTTATTTCTCTCCTTTTTCTACCGTTTACTGGAACAACGAGTGAACACCTCGCGTCTCATAGCCGGTCGTTTCTCGCTAAGTCTATGACGACGAACCACTTCTTTTAATAGCAGAGCAACAGCAGCAGCAGAATCTGCAGGAGCAGAACAAAAACATAGTGCATTTATACATTTTATTTTTGCACAAGTTCGTGAAGATAGTCAAACGTTAGAAATAAAACTATTATTTTAAAATGTTCAAATGACTTCACGAACACCCTGAAAGTGGTATTGCGTCCCTTGGTGGAGGCCCTAGCCCACAGTTTGAGAACCCCTGCTCTGGCAATAATAGCGCCATACAAAATTATGCACGTACAGTCATCTGGGGGGGGGGCTTTCTCACCAAGGTCACCGAGAGATAGAGACAGGCTGCCTGAGCTCTGGCAGGGTGGCAGAGGACTGTGGCTTTATTTCTGTGGACTGTTAACCCAACTGCCAAAACAATACAATATCATGTATCTTGCATTTCACCCTAGGTTCAGGCACATATATTTTTAAATTAGCTAAATTACTGACACAGAAAATATAGCAAGCAGGCATGATGTAACTGACATACAAACATGATTACTTTTGCTGTAAAGTTGGGCATTTTAACATGAGGGTCTATGATTACACGTTTGCTTCTGCTGTAAAGTTTTGACATGATTTACACCTTTGGAGCCAGCCTCAAACGGCCATTCGAGGAATTGCAGATTTGAGCTTTTCCACGTTTGATTAATTTCTCATTACTAGAGGTTCACGCTTGGAACGAGCATTAAATAGGAGCTAACTGGGGCTGTTGTGACACATGGATAGAATGTGTTGCTGTATTTCTTTGAACGCACCTGTATCCAAATCTACTATTAAAATTAACAATACACTTGCTTTGTCTGACTGTGATTTTCTTTTGGACAAATTGATTCAACTCTTCTGAACCCATCTTTGCTCAAATAACATTTAGAGACATTATAGCTATAGGCCTACACTGAAATAGAGTCAACCATAGCTAACATTGTAGAACAAAATTTGGACAATTGGTTTTCTTCACAAAGGTTTGTCAACTGTGGCATAAATCAAATTAATATATATATATATATATATATTATACTGTAGATATAACATATTTTACAAGTATGTTTAAAGGCTGGCTAAAAGCTACTTTAAGCATGTTGGTACATGTAATTGGTGTATTTTATTGTAATTATACTGGATATTATGGATAGTGCTATATGATATGAAATGTTATATGACTTCTTTTTTGAGAGTTGAACATTTGCAATAGCTATGATCTTCCAACACGTACGTTCCAGACTTGAACTGGAACAATGTTAAATTGCATCGTCCCTATAACACTAAGTGGCACGATGCATAGATTAAATATCAATTTGTATATTACCAAATGAGGCGTATTCTATTATGACTTGTGCACCACATACTTAATATAAAATATGGAAGCAGGGTTTATTTAGAAATATTATTTATAATTGACTGACACAAGGGCATATCATAATGAATGTACCATATTTCCAAATAATGATGCAGTGCATCATGTATGTAGGCTGCTAAGCAATACATATTTGCAGACGGAGGCTTCCAGACCCCCATAAGCAGTGACGGACTATATGATCAAATGGGGTGGGGGGAAAGCTATTATTAAAATAAAAGCACATTAAACAGTACAAGCAGAAGGAGAATAATGCATAATGAAAGTGAAATGTTTCTGTGTAATTATTTCCTGCTGCCATGCATTTTTCAATGACCACGTGTGACTGGAGTCTTATATTTCATAACAACAACAGACGCATTTGATTGAATGTACAACTAAAATAATAGTATGGTAAACCATTGTATATCTATAAAAGCATGTATTGCTGTCAAACACAAATCAAAATGTGGTATAAAAGTAATTTTAATCTTACATCGAGATTAAAAAAAAGAAAAGAAAAGACTTTCTTTGTTCAGAATGGAATTATTCCAATGCAATTTCATTTTCAAACACTTAATTATAAGCAACTCTGCGTGTAGAGTATTTTGATATCTCAGCTTATTGCCATCTTTTGAGGTGAAGATGCTAACAGATTTGAGGTAATCTAAAATTCACCGTTGAGTGGTCTTTATCCTTTGTTGTAAGCAATATAAATAAGAAATACTGTAATTATAAATTTCTCACAATTCAACTTTAATGTAAACAAAGCACGGTGGTTATGAAAAACTAAATTGTTTTAGGAAATTCTCATATATATATATATATATACTGTACCTTACTGTATTATGTGACATTGTGAGGCTTGAGAGATACATGTGGGGTGGGGGGGTTTCAAGGAGCGCATCATAAATCACTGGTAAGTGGAGCATCCAGCTGTGAGCTGTATGACCTCCAGGGCATCTCCAGCACCTGGGTTTTCTTGTACTCCACCTCCAGGGCACAACGGTGTCATTTTATAGAACCTTTGAGCATACAAGCCTTTCCCACCACTGCATGCACCTCGCCATTTTTTTTAAACCGCTCTTTCCGTTCTCTCATTCTCACTGCAATGCGAATAATGCAGAATCCACCATTCGTCGCTGCGTTTGGCTGCCGAACCACCAGCGGTTTGGCCCAAAACAGCATCGTGTGAGGAGCTACTTGCTGCTGCGGGCGTGGTTTAAGTGTGACGAGATAGACGGTGATAGACAGACACCTCATCCAATCACCTGCCCAAATTGTGTTTTGACTTTATTTTATATACTGTATTTCTGAAGCCTGTATCTTTTTCCAAACAGTTTCAATGGACGGCTTCCCAGACCGTTCGGTGTAACAAACCGTCAAGATGCGCGTTCTACGGATTCAGCCCAGCACCTGCCTTATCTGCCTTCCACACTCTCCTCAGTCATTGTCCTTTGCACTGCGGCCAGTGCTTCTCAGGACTGAGCTGAGCTCCATCAACAGGCTGGGGGGCATCAGAGCCTCCCCGGCCACACCGGGCCTCTTCCTGGGCTGGGGGACCGGAAGAACCGGAGCCAGGGCCGGAGAGGCGGCCAGGGCCAGTTCTCTCCCCAAGCTCCCCTCGGGCACCCCGGGGCGGCCACTCTGCTTCAGGTAGCTGGCCACAGCCTCGGTCCTGGGCTGGAGGCCGCCTCCGCCATCCCTCAAGGCCCTCAGGCTGGTGTCTGGGAGGGAGAACTTCCGCTCTGTGGGCTGTGGGGCGGGGGAAACATTGAAGACTGGGATGTACTGTAGCCACTTTTAACCATATGCACATTGACAATCATAAACAATATATAGAATAATTAGAAGGAAAATTTTCTCCTGTCTTTGTTAAAGGTGCTCTATGTTATTTTAAACAACAGTTTTCTATGCAAATATATATTCCTCCTCTGTTCTTTGTTTACATACACGGACCGATCGCGCTGCATGTTATTGCATGTGTGTGTGTGTGTGTGTGTCCCTCAAAGCCTTTCTGTTTGAGATGAGATGTGCTAGTAGAAAGCCATATAGAGACAATTTAAGGTCTTAGGAATTACACTGTTTGTATTTTTGCTTTTGCAATTAATTATGGGAATTGTATGGTAATAGTAATACATAATGTATAGACCTTATGAAATGCTGCCTAACAGAATGGATAAATGCTGTAAATGTAAATGCACTTTTTTTATATATACTTGATGGTTGCTTTTTTTTGGCCAACAGAATCCCTACATTTCAAACACACATTTTTGGTTGTGGTTAGCTGACAACATCTATCACCACAAAAAGTTCACAAACTGAAAGCTTTTCCATACGCCGTGAAATAAATCAAGAAAAACTAGCTTAAAAAGAAACTGTGCTCGAAGAAGAATAAATCAAAAATCAACAGTTAATAAATAAATAATACGTATTAGAAGAACTACACACACGCACGCATATGCGCGCGAGCACCCACACACAGACAGAGACAGACAGACACAAACTAGTATGGTGGTTTATGAGATATTAGACATCCTCACCATCCTTTTTTGCCTGCTGTGCTGAGGACTCCATTGTCCTGGAATCACAGCGCCCCCTCTGGACACTGTGGGTTCCCTCGAGATGACGCTCTCTGACCAAAAGTCACATCCATACTGAAAAACAACAAAGTAGGGTAGAACATAAAATGTACAGTCTGCGCTTGGAAGCTAATTGTAAGCTAACACACTTTTTGTCAAAGTTGCCAAATATATCCTCGCATTTCGCTATCTTACAGTTCCCCTGCATGCTGAACAAAAACATCTGGAATAACTTCACACACCGGCTGCATAAATGGCAATGCATACAAAGTGGCGAACACCGCTCACAATAGCAATACCCTAGGCTTCTCAATCAATTGTTTTGATTTTATTTGAAGTTAGCAAGGGTTCTTGAGAATGACCAACCCTGCCTTTTAGAAGGCCATGACAAAACAATTTTGAAGGGGCTTTTTTGACACCAATTAATTGCTTTTTAAATGTGTTTATTTTAAGTGATCAATGTTTTGTCGGAACATCTGTAAATATGAAACTAGTCTGGCCCCACAAAAAAATAACAAAAAACTTTGTTTTCATGGAGTATAATTTGACCAGCGTTTCACACAGTACCAGGGTCACATCGGTACTGAACAACAACAAAGACGGTGACTAGCGCCATCTAGTGTCTAACCTATTAAACAGATCGTGTTGTTGTACTGATGCAAGCCAACTGTTGTGTATGCATAGTAGAAGTAGAACCTATGTGGACAACTGCTTCATACACCTAATTTAAGGGCCAAAGTCACCAAACGTTTTAAGCCATTTTTATCAAATTTCACTTTCATGTCCCGGTTAATATTAAAAGTGCAGTTGCGGCTTTCTCCCAATTCATTTCAATAGTCTTCATAATTAACTACCCAAGGCATTTCAAAGATGGCTGCCGAGTGGCAAGACTTTGGCTCTGTTCACCTCCCTCTCTATTCCTCTGACCTTCAGTCCCGGGGAACCGGCTGTCTTTTAACACAACCTCAATTCATCACCGCTAGGACCTTTTTACACTGCCCTGCTCCCTCCATCTCACCCAACACGCTCCCACCTAACTTTCCACCACCGTCGTCAATTCCACCTCTCGGTAGAAGTAGCCAGTTGCTATGGCAACCCTGTGGGAGCGCAATGCTTGCTAACAGGTATGAGCGAAGGAAACCAAGGATGCTGAAGCGCTTGTTGTACACTTTACCCCCCCCCCCATCTCTCTCTCTCTCTCTCTGTCTCCCTCCTCTCTCTCTACCACTTTTCTCATTCTCCCCATCCTCTCTTTCTGTCCCTCTTCTCACCCCCTTTCTCCTCCTCCTCGCTCTCTCCCCTTCTCTCTCTCTCTCTCTCTCTCTCTCTCTCTCTCTATCTTCCTATCCCCCCTCTCCCTCGCTTACCTCGCCTCTCACTCTCCTTTCTCCATTTCCCTTTCTCTCTTTATCCTCCTCCCTCTTACTCCACCAGTATTTTGTAATGGTGTAGCATTTAAAATAATTATTGACAGATTAATATAATTATAGCTAGGTTGTAGTTATGTTAATGTGAATTTGACATTTGGGCTCAAATAAATTGTAGGACTGTGACGCTTACTTGGTCTCACCGGTGCGGTAGGACTGGGGAAGGACTGTCCGCATCCCCAGCGCCTCACACCCACACGTGCAATTAGATCGATTGCCTTCAG
>JAODTR010092499.1:5000-35730 GCA_025399935.1 Amblyopsis rosae | reverse complement strand
TGTACAGTATACAGTATGTGCATGTGTGTGTGAGTGTGTGTGTGTGTGTGAGTGTGTGTGTGTGTGTGTGTGTGCACGAGAGAGAGAGAGAGAGTGTGTGTGTGTGTGTGTGTGTGTGTGTGTGTGTGTGAGCAAGGAGGTCACTCTCCGTCCCTCTAAGCTCTGTAAGCTGGGAATGAACAAGCAGAAGATTGCAGTAATGATTTGACCCAGATGTCCGAGCAGTGATCTGTCGGCTGAAAATGAGAGTGCAGATAACCCCCCCCCCCAACACCCGTTCATCCAGCCAAGGACAATAACTTGGTATTTATTCACCAGCAGATTGTCTGTGTGTGTGTGTGTGTGTGTGTGTGTGTGTGTGTGTGTGTGTGTGTGTGTGTGTGAGTGTGAGTGCTTGTGCATTTATAGAACAGTGTGCTTGCATGCACTTGAAGGAGAAAGGAGTGTGATTTTAATAAAAAAAAAGATTGACATGGTTGTGTGTGTGTGTGTGTGTGTGTGTGTGTGTGCGTGCATGCATGTGTGCGTGTGTTTGTGTGACAGAAAAAGATAGACCGTGTGCATTGTTGTAAGAATGTGTGCGTGTGTGTGTGTGTGTGTGTGTGAGCGTGTGTGTGCGTGTATGTGTATGTATGTGCGTGTGATCACAGCTGATCCATGTAAACATGTCGGATCAGGGCTCCGATTTGAAAACGTGTGCCACTTGTGCCCGTCGCTCCAGATTAGACCTAACTGTTTTTTTTATTTTTTTTATTTACAACCCTGAGCCTCTTCCTAAAATGCTCAAGACCCCCTCCCAACCCCCACCCCCTCACAGTCCCACCCCTTCGCCTTCGCCCTTGCACCTAAGGCAAGGGTGTCTATAGGTGAAAAAAAAGACAGATATAATATTTGGGATAGGATGTGATTGAACATGCTGAGATCTGAGCAGAATGATCAAATTTTGCCAGGGATAATCCCTCATCCTGGAAAATTAAATACCCACTCCTCTCTGTCTCTCTCTCTCTCTCTCTCTCTCTCTCTCTCTCTCTCTCTCTCTCTCTCTCTTATCCTCCCTCCCTCTTTCACTTACACATCGGCCTTACACATGCAAAAGCAATACACTCCTAAGGGATGGACACTCTCCACACGCGCTCACCCATGCTGTGATTTTAGCAGGGTCTTAATCTGACCTGTGTCTCATAACCCTTGTTGTGCTCTTGGAGAGCTGTTCTGATATCTGATGAGTTTTTTATTAATAACACTTAAGTCTAATCCTGAGGGAGCAACACAAAATGATAAGGGATAAACCCTGTTTGACCCTATCCAGCCACACACAAACATGCACACGCATCTGATCTGATATGCCATCACACTTTTCTTGTGACATCTGTGTGCATACACATCCAGTTTTGCAACTGAACACAAATAAGAGTCAAACAGCCAGGATTGGGAAGTAATTGATTACATGTATTCACTTACATGCACTAATTAGAAATAAAATAAAAACCAGTAACTGTAATTCATTAACGTCAATCAATAATTTTAATGAAGTCCTAATATGATATCCTGAGCAACATAAACGGTCACAAAAATAGAAGGATTTGGTGCGCCAACGCAGTAAAATGCTTTGGATGGCATTTCAAAGAAAAATGTTTAAGCTTGAAGAATTATAAAAGTAATGGAAAGTAATCAGATTATGTTTCAAAATGTTGGTAATCCAAAAATGACATCACTGATTATAATTTTAGTCTGGTAACTAGTAACTGCAACAGAATACATTTAAAGTAACCTACCCAAACCTGCAGTTTACTGTGGCCTCATTAAGATGAATACCTACACGCTGTAATTAATGCCCAACTTCACACTGTGAAATGCTGAGAATGTACTTCTTTTTAGCAGACTCTGCAATAAGCACTTCTCCCATTGGAATGCTTCTTGTTTACTTGATGTAGTTGTTGGCGAATATGTGAAATCATTAGAGGTTGTGTGCCCGCAAGTTATGAAAAGGGAGGAGTGTGGGTGAAAGTTGTTCCCTCTTAACACACACTTGCATGAGAGTGTTGTGAGTGTGCACACATGGGTTTTATCCAATTGGATTCACATTCAAAAACAAACACAGTATAGCCTGCCCAAAATGTGATGTATAGGTTTTCACCAACACTGGGCCACTCTCAAATTAAAGCAACATGTTCTATTACTGTGGCACACATACAGGGCTACTGCAAATGCTTTTTTGAATGGTGACTAGCCTGCCAACTGACGCAAATAATCAAACTTTTTTGTGTGTGGATGTAGAGATTTTTGCAGTCTATACAATATATGAGTCTCTATGAGGATAATGCATGTTTAATTTAATGGTTTAGCATTTTTTTAGATTTATTTTCATTCTGAAAATGTAATTCCATTGATCTTACAGTCTACTTCTTGTGTACTGTATGTGTGTATGTGTGTGTACTGTATGTGTGAAACTACCATAGCGAAAGTACACATTTCTTTTCTGATTGTCTCAAAACGAGTGTACTCATTTATAAAACGTCAGCACGCTACACGAACAGACCAATTGAATTTTAGTTCTGAATAGGGGCAGAGCTGATTGACATCAAAGTCATCCTATTAGTAAATGGATGTAGCCGTTATTTGACCAATCATCGAGCATATACCAAAATAGCACCTCCTCCTGTTCAGCACCCAAAGTCGAAGGATAGCTCTGGCCTTTCAATGGACGAAAGTGCGAGATTTGTCCGTGTTATTTAATATAACCAATTCACTGTGTCCATATTTGTATTAGAGCGATCGGAATTGTTCATGCTTGTAGTGAGAGACAGAAGTGGTGTCAAACATGCGTAAAAATCAACGCTATCCAAGCAGGGAACCTCCGAGAAAGGAATTATCGCCGCTGATCTGAGGCCAATCTCGATTATTTTTGTCAAATAAGGAAACATAACAAGATAGCTAGCTAGCTAACGTTAGCCTGTTGGATAGCTAGGTGATATATCCTTTACAGATCAACGCCCGCAGAGGACTGAGGTTGGATCCACATTCGAATAACAGCAGGAAGACGTAAGTAGCTAGCTAGCATGTACGTTAACGTCAATAGCTTGAGGTTTGACAAGCAACAGCTAACTGTTAGCCAGCGTAGCTACCTTGAGTTCGTTGGCCAACAGCTAGGCCTTAACGCAGAGGGACCAGTGTAATATGAAATGGAGTTCAGCATGTGCTCACTGGGTTGGTAAACATAAAATAGTTTTTCCAAAACAACAAGGAGGCTATGGTTACCATTCTGCTGTTATGTGCGATGTATTTCAAACACACAAATTACGCATTATAAACACTGTGGTTGTTTTGAGTTCCCGAACAACTTCGATCACGTTATATAGCTAATTTTGAATGCAAGGTAATGATTGAACACGTTGTCCTCCAGCATTTAGTCTTATCCCCGGTGAGCTAACCTAGCTATACGTGCTAGTCTGCTACGGTAATGATAAGATGGCTACTTTTATTGCATTCATGAGTAGTTAGCTGAGCTACCTAGCCAATATAATGTTACTAACGATATACAGAACATTCACCATTCATTGCATGTCCCATTTCATCCAGTCTATCAGTTTGACATTGTTTGTAATGTTATGTATTTCGCGATTACCTCAAGTGATACAGTTGGCTATTAATATTATTTAATAGTTACATTACCATAATAAACATGTAGATTACGAGTCCGTTATTTATTTATTTATTTTAAAATGTCCTGCTTTGTTATCTGCTATGTTTCAAAGCAGCTGCACAGCAAATCTCTATGAACGGCACCTTCAAACTGGGACATTTAAAGGGATAGTCAAAGGAAATCAGTCGTTTTAGTCTTAGCATGTCATTAAAGGATGTAGAGGCTTAATATAAACACATACAAATGATAAAAATCTACTTCAATTGGAATCGCAAAATATTCGCTATATTTATTTCACTTTCTGTCTGTCCCGCGATTTTCTGGGTGGAGTTAACTCGAGCGTGGGGACGTCATGCCGCTCCTGGACTATAAAAAGAAAAAGTGTCAAGATAAACGGCACTTAGCGTTTGAGTCTGACTGCCAACTGCAGCTTCTGTAGTACATTTTTACTAGTTGAAAGATACTCTGAACTAACCATTGTGACACAACTTGGATTATACATGGATATTTGGCAGTTTCTTCAGGTGCTTCTGTCTTATGACTGTTCATAAATACACCGTTTTACTGAGCCAATCACACCTGCTTAAAGACGGACCATTGCAGCTAGCTAGATGAGTGAGTTGCACCACTTAAGAATGTTGCGCAATAGCTTAGAGTTGAAAGGGGGAGGGGGTATGGGGGGACATTAGAACACCCCGTTCAGCCCTGAGCCCTTTGCATGTAGCGTTTTTTGTCATAATGTTAACACACTTATTATTTATTTGGTTGATGTATATTAAATATATCCCTCTGCAATATATTGGGAATATTTCTGCACCTTGTAACCTATCTCTTTAATGTGCCCTTCAGTAATATTTACTTGCATGTACATTTTCAATACATGCCAATATGCACCAGCCATTGTCTGAAATTCTTGTGACAACTACATTAATTAAGATGAAATGTGTATGGAAATATGCTATAGGAGATGTTGCTGGCTATCTACATATAAACCCTATGAATACTTTACTATGATTCTGTGTTATAGCTTGGGTAGTTGACGATAAATAAATGTGAGACACTACAGATTATCACTTATCTAGTTTAACAGCAATGTTAGCTAACAGCATTGTCATGTGGATAGGACAAATGTAGATATAACATGTTCTAAAAAACAGAACTATATCCATAGTAAAGTCCAAAAAAATTATGATTTTGTAGAAACATCCATAATTTATTGCAGCCTGCTAAACACTAACTACCCAAAATTTTAATGCGGTAAAAACATTTTTCAGCGTTATTTTTGAAGAAAATTTGAAAAGACATGTTTTACTTACTTTTTTAATGTTATTTTTATTTGATCAATATACTGTATATGGCTTGTGTAGCCCTTCCAACATGTGGGTTCAGTACAACCACTGACTCTAATGTATTGCTGTCTCAACATTGCTGTTTATAATTATGCTATATATATATATATATATATATATATATATATATATATATATATATACATACATACATATACACATTGACGCAAGATCTTTTAATTATGCATATACACATTATGAATTTACAACATTTAAAATCATTTTTTTTAATCTTCCTACACTATTACATGAAACCTGAACATGGTGTTACCTAAACTGTGTGACTCATCTCTTAATGTAGTGTGTGCTAAATGCTCTGGGACAGTCTATCTTAAAGCTCCAGTGCCAGATTACACTGACAAAATACAATTATTTTGTAATTTGCTAGAGGGAAATTGATGGCCTGTCCTGGAGATTAATTCAATCCATTTATTTTGTTTGATTCTTTATATAAATGTATATTTATTGCATACTTTAAATAAAACATTTTAACCAAATAATGTACATCAGTCAGTTGTTAGAAGAATTACACTCTGGAATCATTATTCTAGTCTTCTATTTTATTGCACTGCACAATTAATACATATTTTATAAGGTTATTATTGCATCATACAATTAAACCGACATTATAATGCCTTTTGTGAGACGCATATAGTGCTTGCTGGGTGTTGGTGTATGTTTAAGGTCAAAAGGCATTGTTTATTTTGTCTTCTAAGGGCCCATCACAGTAGCCAGTTTTTGTTACAATGGTAATTCATTATTAATATAATGCCTTTGAAGTTCTTTGCTTTAAAATACAAATATGGCTAAACCTTTTTTACGCTTCTGTTAAGGATAACCTTGGTCTAAAGATGTATAACGGGGTGTTTAGACCGAAACATTTTCTGTTTTGCACTAATTCACACTTAATTTTTTTTCTATATTTTTTTCTGGTGCAACAGGTAAAAGGGCCAGAGAGGTGTCCCTTTCTTTATCAATGCTGCTTTATGTAGATCAGGTGGCAATGGTAAGCACAGCTGACCCAATGTGTGTCATTATCACCTGCAGCTGAACCTTTGCCCCACTGAGCAGATAGGGGGGGGTAGGCCAGTGACTGATTCACTTTAAGTCAGCAGCTACTGTGTGAAGACAGAGGGGCAGGAACGCCGGAGAACCAGGGGCAGATTGGGAGGGGTGAGTGGCTGGAGTTGTTGCTTTGCAACACACCGTGTGGTGGATGCTATGGTTGCTTTACAACACACTGTGCAACTTGCTTTACTACACAGTGTGTTGCTTTACTACACACTGTGTGGTGGTTGCAACTTGCTTTACTACAGTGTGTTGCTTTACAACACACTGTGCAACTTGCTTTACTACAGTGTGTTGCTTTACTACACACTGTGCTGGATGCAACTTGCTTTACTACACACTGTGTTGCTTTACTACACACAGTGGTGGGTGCAACTTGCTTTACTACACACTGTGTTGCTTTACTACACTGTGTTGCGGTTTCTTTACTACACTCGAGATGTGCACAAAATGTCCACTTGTTGGGAGGGAGATGTAGGTTGGATGCTATATGAAATAAAATGGGCAATGTAAATTAACGTTATCCATGCAAAGCAGTCAGTAAATAGTACATTAAAATAACCGTTTTTTAAAAAGCGTTTCATTGTTTTAGCGTACCATAATTTCTCGACTATTAACCGCAGGTCAGTATTAAATGTAATTTTTATCAATAAACTTGTCTATTAACCACATGTAGAGGGTTCATCTACATGGTTTTAGTGTTCTGTTCTCATGGTTACCTCTAAACTATACTCGTCGCTTTCGTGAATGCAATGGATTTTCCTTTCACATGAGAGGCGGGCAGGATGGAGAGCGGGATGCCAATTCCCATGTGAAAAGCTCTCTACCATGTTAGATTGTCCTACTACCACAGCAAAAAATTCGTTTTGGATGTGTAATTAATATCCCCAAATTTACCTTAAAAAAATAAAAATAGCCCAATGAGAGAAAAATACATTCAACCCCTTGTATAGACCGCACCCGAGTATTAGCCGCAGAGCTGCCGACAGTTTGCAAAATCAATGTAATAACCGCGGTTAATAGCTGGGAAATTACGATAATAAGCACACGAGCTACGTACGGTAGCCTAGCTTTTTTGTTTACACAGCTAAAATGTTTATCATATGACAGAAGAGAAGCCATTGCATGGTAAGCCGCCTGAGAATAATTGCTCAGCAGGCACTACAAATTAATTACAGTCTAGGGTACCCTAACAGTAGCAGACAGTAACTGCCTTTCCTTCAAAAGTAGTAGTGATATGCCCTCATGAGTACTGTAGTCTGAATACACTGAAAAGTGTAGGCTACCGGACAACTACATCCATACGCTACGGTAACAATATACATAGTTAAAAATAAAATATTATATAAAAAAAGTAATAGCTTACTTATAGCTTCCTCTGGATTTTCACTTAATTTAGCAGACTGATCTTTATAATCAGGAATGTTTTCGTAGACTATACTACACAAAACATCCAAAGATTGGTCAGTAAGAAGTATTGCCTGCTTTGCACAGATCTACTCTGTGTCAACATAATCCTTAGGTCAAATATTATCATGATAAAACCCCAATGCAACAATCAATTTTAAACGCAAAATATAAATCACACTTTACACACAGTTTACTACTTTTATTAGTGACTTTAATCAATGAATTTAATCCTCCTCTTCTGTCAACATTTTCCGCAATGTATTGTGGTATACATCGATCGATGTAGTGTACATCGATAGTAAACGAAAAATTGTTGGGATTTCAAACAACACTACAAAATGGCTGATTCACTATATAGGGAACAAGTGTACATTTCAAACACAGCCACTGTGGTGGTTGCTTTACTGCACACTGTGTTGCTTTACTGCACACTGATGAAATAGTCGGGCAAAAGAGAGAAGTTCGACTGACTGAAGCATGGTTCTAAGTCTAAATAAGCTAATGTATTAGTGGTGGTTTGCTGATTTAGGGGATTATAACCTTAAATGTTGACTGTTATACAGAGTTTATGGTTATAATCAACAGTGATGTCAAAGGAGGTAAAGAAGGTTATATTAAGTGCTCTCGTCTGGCTCATTCATAAACTGTTTGGTTTTGAAATGACCAGTAGTAAGCCAGTAGCAGTCATGTGTCACCCATCTGTACTGTTTTGGTTTTAATGGAACACAGTGGTGGTTGTGATTGTGAGCTATAGAGTATAAACATCCTCCACTATCCACAGCTATAGTGAGCATAAGTACCTTAAAATGGCAGCTTGTTCTGCATCCTAATTACTATACCACTTCATATGCACTCTGCACAGTCATGATTGGCAGGCTCGACTTGCTCCCTGTATAGTTTATTTCTGTCTAGGTAAGCTTGTGTTTTCATAAAACCATCGGTGGACAAGGTTTGCATTCACAACCCTTTTGGAAGCTAGAACAAGAAGGCAAATATTTCCTTCTACTGTCAAGCATATTTAAAGTAATGGCTTAAGATAAGTGTATTTCTGTAAACCCTTTCTTTTAAAAGCAGTATTCACTTAGTTTCATCGTGTGTGTGTATACTAATTTCTGTTGTGTGTGTGTGTGATCTTAGAAGGGCCACTGTGACGCCTTGAACTTTACTCCGTGTGGCCATACTTGCTGTTGTGATGCAAACTGTGTCCATAGCAACCTGGCTCCTCCCCTTTGCTCTAATCTTACCTCAGCCCACGGTGAGGTCAAAAGGAGCTTATGACCTTTTTAATGAGGCAATCGCTGTATGTTCGGGCTACGCAATTGGCCACAGGGTCCCTGAACCGTCAACACCAAGGGGGACACAAGCTAAACATGTGAATGTGTGGCGCCTGGAGCTTGAGGTGTGGTTTGGTTGCAGGCATTTGACCTCCAGAGGTGCTCTTCTCATGTTGGACGCAACAAGCAGCAGTTGTGCGCAGATGTACAGGCGGTGACATCTGACTTGTTGTTGTGCAAACAAGCAAGCAGGAGCCATTGTGCCTAGTGTTTACCTGGTCGGCAGCTCACATGCATACGTGCCCGCCAGCGAGGACTGCTCTCAAGCCCTCGCTGGCGTTACGCAGTCCCTGACCGCCACTTCCCTCTTCCAAGCCAGTAGTTTTTTTTGGCAGCCATGTGCATCTCTCGCCGTGTGTGTGGGAGTGAGGTGGGGGGGTAGGTTTCGACCTGCGGTTACAAAGATGACAGCAGTTTTGAGTGGGTTAAGTGGTCGAGAAATGACTGGTTTCGGTCTGCCGTCTGAATAAAGCTAGTTTCTGTTCGTTTAGTGTGTTTTTTATTTTTTATTTTTATGAGATCTCACCATTGCATAGTGGATTAGACATGTATGATCTATTTGTCTGTGTTGCTTGGCTGCTTGTCTGTCCCTTACTGTGTGTGTGTGTGTGTGTGTGTGTTAACATGGAGTGGGGATGTCGCTGAATGAATCCCAGCCTGGATGTTTGCACTGAAGGGTGGCTGGTTGCTAGGCAATGCCAGTGTGTTTTGTTTTATTTTTAGAAAGAATTGCTGCTGCCGAACAGAGCAGATCACTCATAACCGACATGCGCGCACGCACGCACACACACACACACACACGCCACACCTTGTATGTTCACATATGCCATGCTTGAATGGCAATCTCAGCCAGGAGAAGAGCTGTAGGTATGAATTAGGGATGGCACGATCCAGTTGTTTCAGTCCCGAGACAGATACCGACACTGGGTATCGATCGGTACCGAGTACCGATCAGATTCCAGTGTTAAATTAAGCAAATCTCTATTTTAGGATTTAGATGCATTTTGGAAACCTGCTGCTGATAGTGTGGCCTGGGTAGGTTAGACATGGCTGATGCTTCACAGTAGTAATTTAATTGGATCAGCCCCATGGATCGGTTAAAACTGTCCAATTGTCACCGATACCGATCCAGCTATTGAAGTCGGTATCAGACCGATTTCCGACCTCAGTATCACATCGGTGCCATCCCTAGTGTGAATGAATGGGTGCACGCGCTGCCCTACCCTGGGCATGACACCCAAACCAGTCCCTTAAGTATTTATAGAATGTCATTCTGTCACACACAGTCTGTTGCATTGCACACATGCACAGGGTACACGCACGCACATGCATTCTGCTCAACCACCAGCAACTAATGCACCTACCACCCTTTTTATAGGCACACGCCTGCTGGGGCTTAAGACCCCCCAGGCCAGTAGACTTGCTGGGTTCACACACATACGTGTGCGTTTTATTGTGTTGTGATGGACACATTCGGGTCTTGATGTTGTTAGCTCCAGTGGCTAGGTCTAATGTTTGAGGCGTGCTATCCTCCCGCGTCCGGCCTGTAGGCAGGCTAATGGTATTAGCAAACCTGAGCTCTGCGCTAAACTGTGTGTGTGTGGGGAGGGGGGGGGGGGGGGCAGGCAGGCAGGCAGGCAGGCAGGCAGGCAGGCAGGCAGGCAGGCATTCTTCCAGATGCAGTGTAATCCCGGGCTGAGAGCTTCTTGCTCTGCTATCTTTGTCCCGCAGTCGTGATCTCTGACTGTCATCATCCATAGTTATTAAAAGCATGCACAGCATGGCACCCTGTTGCCACGCAACCGTGCCCACACCACCACCCCCCCCCACCCTTTATAAATTTTTTTTGGTCTTTTTTTTTTCTTCTTTTTTTTTTTCTGTCTTTCTTTTGTGTGTGTGTGAGACGAGGCTGAAGTCATGTGCATGATGTCTGAACCCATGCGGTAGTACCATATGACCGTACAGTGCAGCTGAGCTGCACTTGTGGTATGCGTGGCGGTACAAAACAAGTTTGCGCTCCGGCTCCGCCAACAAAGTTGAATTTCCGTTTTAAACGTTTTTATTCGAACTCTGCTGGCTCCCCACTTGTCCCCGGCACACGTTTTATTGGCACAGAGTGTGCGGGATGCTAGCGCCGAGGTGCACATCTTTTGTTTTTGGTCACGCCGTTGACGCTAACACCCCCGCTGCCGCGTGTGTCGTCCCCCCCCAGCTGTAGGCAGCGATGGGTGCATTCCTGGACAAGCCGAAGACGGAGAAGCACAGCGCCCACGGCGAAGGCAACGGCCTGCGCTACGGCCTGAGCTCCATGCAGGGCTGGCGCGTGGAGATGGAGGACGCCCACACGGCCGTGGTGGGCCTGCCCCGCGGCCTCACCGACTGGTCCTTCTTCGCCGTGTACGACGGCCACGCCGGCTCCCGCGTGGCCAACTACTGCTCCGGCCACCTGCTGGAGCACATCCTGTCCGGGGGGGGCGACTTCACATCGGGGGCGCCCGGCTCGGTGGAAGGCGTGAAGGACGGCATCCGCTCGGGCTTCCTGGAGATTGACGAGTACATGCGCAGCTTCTCGGACCTGCGGCAGGGCCTGGACCGCAGCGGCTCCACGGCGGTCGGCGTGCTGCTTAGCCCCACCCACCTCTACTTCATTAACTGCGGAGACTCGCGTGCTGTGCTCAGCCGCGACGCCCGCGTGGGCTTCTCCACGCAGGACCACAAGCCCTGCAACCCGCGTGAGAAGGAGCGCATCCAGAACGCCGGCGGCTCGGTCATGATCCAGCGCGTCAACGGCTCCCTGGCTGTGTCCCGCGCCCTGGGGGACTACGACTACAAGTGCGTGGACGGCAAGGGCCCCACGGAGCAGCTAGTGAGCCCCGAGCCGGAGGTTTGCGTGCTGGAGCGGGCGTCCGAGGGCGACGAGTTCGTGGTGCTGGCCTGCGACGGCATCTGGGACGTCATGTCCAACGAGGAGCTGTGCGAGTTTGTGCGCTCGCGGCTGCTGGTGTGCGACGACCTGGAGAAGGTGTGCAACTGGGTGGTGGACACCTGCCTGCACAAGGTAGGGCACGTGCGCACGCACACACACACACACATGTTGGCATGATGCTTATTTGCTTAATTACCATAACAAGATCTGTTGTAAAAAAAAAAAAGTGAGAACGATTCACAGTTTTGAGACATTACCGGTATTTTTTCTCCCAAATTTATTCTTTCATAGACGTCTTATTGACTTATTGCTATTGAATTACTGACATTGCTGAATAGTTTTCTTTTTTTTCCTTGTAAAGTTTAGAACACGTCACCTATCCTTCACCTTGTTGTTACTTAACTGCAAACTAACTGGATAAGTTGTTATATATTTGTGGTTGCTTTCCAGCCAGGTAGGTTGTCATTGAAGAGTATGCTTAGCCCCGCTTTACCAGCATGTTGACAACTTTCACGTCGACAGGCTCGTAAGCCGTCTTTGTCCTGTGTCGCAGTGTACTGTGTCAAACCGAACGAGGCTCTATTATAGGCTTTAATGAGGTGCTTGTTTGTTCCTATGACATTCACCTTGTCTCGGTTAAAAATAAGTGAGAAATATTGGGAGGGAGTCACTTGAAATGAATCTAAGTGGATTTATGTTTTAGATTCCGGTCAGTGGGGGGAAAATCTTTGTTCTGCTTCTTGTGGCGGCAAACATGGAGGTTCTTTTGTCGCAGCCCCTAATACTTTGTCAACTCGCTCTCCTCCCCTGCATCCCCTTTCTTTCTCCTCCTCCTCCAGGGGAGCAGGGATAATATGAGCGTGGTCTTGGTATGTTTACCCGGAGCCCCCAAGATCTCAGAAGAGGCCGTGAAGAAAGAGGAAGAGCTAGATAAATACCTGGAGACTCGCGTTGAGAGTAAGCACACATACACATTCCTCTTTCTCTGTGAAACGTATGGTTTAATTTGTTATGTTTTACTGTTTTACAGCTAAAGGAACTGTATTTTCTCAAATCTGTCTGAACCATGCTTATTAAGCACTCCAGCTCCGAAAGGCCCAGTTACTATGTACCCAAGCTGGACGAAATTAGCATTCCTCGAGTAGCACAAATATTTGAACCTCGTCTGCTATGGTATCTTACGCTGAGATGTCATTAGCATGTCTGTGCGCCGCTGGAACCATCTTGAATGTGGTTTACCGACAAATGTGTTAGCGATGACCTTGCCCTGTAATCCTCACAACCTGGGAACTGGCTACCCGATGATGTGAACTACAGATGTGTCGAAGGGGATTTAGCAAACAGTCTTTAAACTCTCCTTTGAGAGCTATTTGGTCCTATAACTGCATATGTGCACGCACGCAGAACTGTTGGTGGCCTGTGAGGATGAGGGAATCCCTGATCTGCTGTCCGTCCTGAGGAGTATTGCCATGGAGAACATCCCAAACCTTCCCCCCGGTGGAGGCCTAGCCAGCAAGTAAATCCCTGCTTTCAAGCCCTCCACACAAACCGTACAGACAGCATTCCAACCCTAGCGGGCTCATCGCATGTCACATTGTGCCAAACCACCCATTTCCACCCCATATTTTATCAGCAGACTGCACTGGTTCCTGTCTGCTGATTTAAAAACTGTGATAAAATTGACGAAGCGCTTGTCCGCTCCTGATTAAACTATCCCACACAAGCTATTGGAACACAAATAGACATTCTATGTTCACTATAATGGTCAGCCACAACTATAAATGAGTGAGTCCTCGACGTCGATAACAATGCTGTGGCCAAAAGCAGCATCTAGGAATGTTGATGTAAATCCTGTTGCTATTTCCCGGTGTTGTAATCGTAATGTGCTAGCTCTTCTATCCCAGAGATGCACCCAGTATCCCCTTTTTTAAATGCTGGTTGTTTTATTCACATACATAATCTATGCTAGCAGAAACTATTTTAAATGTAATTTGTTTTTGTAATTTGAGCAGCTTCTCTAAGCACTGACTGTGTGCCTTGACAGGCGGAGTGTCATTGAGGCGGTGTACAACAAGCTGAACCCTCACAGAGAAGAGGAAGGGGTGAGTTTATGTTTTTGAATCATTTTTAACCTTTGACCCCTCCAGTCCAGACGCACCTCCACACACAGGGCGCTCAAAGCACTGTTCTGGAGCCAGGGCTTTAGTGAAACTAAAATTGACGTTTTATTTTTTTATGTTGAAAAGTAGCGAAGCCCCCTCTCGTCGTTGCCACGGTCACACACGGCAGCACCTTGATGAATTTTTTGAATGGGTGTCGTTTGGCATGAATAGTAATAATTGTTGGCATTACCTGAATACACTAGAAACGGAAGGCTTGTTTACAATATAGGTTATGTTGCACTTACTCCTGTGTGTGTGTGTGTGCGCGCACGTATCGTCGATGTGCAGGGCTCTTTCGACACCAGATGTTTATCTTTCCTTTTATTTGAATATCACAAATACTTTTTGGTGACAGTGTCAGAAGCTACCGTGTGCGTGTTAGTGCGTGCACGTGCGCACACACCGGTTTATACAGGTGACAGTGGTGTGTGATTGCGTCTCCAACCTTATGCCATGCTAAACGTGCGGTTAACATGCATATGAATAGGCCGTGTGTGTGTGTGTATACATGTATGTATGTGTGTGTGTGAGCCTGGAGTCTGACGCTGGCGTGTCACCCCAGGCTTGTGCGGGGGGGGGAGGAGGAGGTACTGGAGGAGTAGGAGGAGGAGGAGAGGAGGAGATTGAGGAGGGAGAAGGAGGTGCGGTTCACCTGCTGGAGGCTCTGCGGCAGTTCCGCCTTCAACACCGGGGGCAGTACCGCGCCGCACTGGAGGACTCCCTGGTCACCTACCACCTGCAGGAGTCCGGCGGCGAGGGCGGCCCAGGCAGCGAGCAGCCCGCCTGCCCTCCCTCCCCCCCTTTGCCCACGCCCTCCGCCACCGCCGCCGAGTCGGAGGCCAGCCAGGAAACACAGGCCCCCAGCGTCGACCTGGCCTCCCCCGGCCCCTCCTCTGCCTGACCCCCCCAAACCACCTAGGTGTCCACATCAAGAACTGTAGACGCCCCCCCCCCCCCCTCACCACAGCGGTTGGCGACGTAATGCAGAGATGGCAGATTTTTTATATATATATATATATATATATATATATATATATGTATATGTATGTGTGCGCAAAGGATGTAAGAATAGCTGTTTAGTTTACTTGAACCAGGACATTTGGAAATCCACTGCCTGGTTCACCTGCATGAACAATGTTTTAGAATTGGGGCCAAAAAATGAAAGAATCTCACATGCTAGGGATTCTGCAGTGACCACAAGCCTCTCTTTAGGCCGCAGTCCTAGTGTAGCGATAGTTTGGTCGCCCCTAATACCTTCTCAGAGAGATTGGGGGGGGGGGGGCACACTCCTGGCAGAACACCCTAGTGCCGGCCTGCACCACTTCCTCACGCTGAATGACAACCACGCACTCCATTCAGTGTGCATGTGTGCCTGCGTTGGTTTGAGTGAGAGCTGTCATCAATGCAACAATATGAGTGATTGTTATGTTCATTGTTATGGGCGTCCGAGTTCTAGACCCACATATGCATCTGAGAGGTAGGTTTGGAGTTTATTTTTCACACAAATGCATATATGTGGTGCGTTGTTCATGGGAGCTTTACAGCCATCACCCAAGTAGGAGAGAATTGTATAGCTGTCTTTCTCTGCAATATTCCAGAGGGGAGCCAAACGCATTGACGATTATACTTCCCATGTAGGCACCTAATCTTAACTAGGCAACAATGTTTTATGGACAGCGTTATAGTTCCATAAACAATTAAGTAAAGTAACACATTTGAAACCGTTTGTATTGCAGGCACCATTTCAGTGTCCACACAAGTTGTTCAGCACTTGTGATATAGTCTGATGCAGTTCAAATGTCTACTGTCAATGTGTGTGTGTGTGTGGAGGAGGGGGTGGTGGGGTGGTTGTCTTAATGCCCCTCTGCTTATTCATAATTGTAACGCAAGCACTGCAACTGTCTTTCTATAATATCTGACTACAGCACTCATTGTGTGAGAGCGGGTTAAGCAAAATGCTGTTTGTCTGTGCGCTTGAGTTAAGTATGTTTGTATATAACCGCGTGGGACCAAATTAGTCCCGCCCACTGAATTGTGAGTTAATAAACTGAACAAATAAACGTGATTTGAGGTAAAGCTCTCTGACCGAGTGATTATGTTGGTGTCTTTGTCTAGTAGTGGCCTGTATGTTCTTTCTCATGTGAAATTAGTCATCTGTTTACTTCCCACATTTGCAATGATTTGCCAAATGCCCAGAATATACATGTAAATGTAGATTTCCTGTTTACTTTGTGTGAATATGTGTGAATTGAATTTGTGGCGGTCTCCTGTGTTTGTGTAGATGCTTTTGCAGGGTCTTAAGAGCTTTGCAGAAAATTGTAACTCATCTTGGAATATCATTCTAGAAGAGTGTAGGCTCTAGACCAGCCACTGCCATCTTAGCAGACCTTCTTCACTTTGGCTCCACCTGTAGGCCAGTCTGAAAACTTACCTGAAAGCCATTAAATGCAAATGTGCAGTTATTTGGCACAGGATAATGGTAGGAGTGTTTTTTTGAACAGTTTGAAATGGAGCAGGAATATCTTGCAGGAATGCTGCAATATGCAGCTTTTTAGAGGCAGCTGTGTATTTATCAATGTTTGGTGAATTATTTATTAGTTACATTAACTTTTGAAGACAACACAACTATGCCACTGGTTCATCTTCAGATTTGACTTGCTGTGTTTTGATAAAAAATTGTATTATGTAATAAGTAAAAGTGACGATTTTTGCACCAAAATTACAGAAACTTAATTTAAAATCTATTTTTTATTGAACATTGAATTTAACAAAAGTACTAATAACATGAATTCTATGCAGTTGTTTTATTGCATGTAATCAGGGGGCTGCTTGCATAATTTACCAGTGATACTGAACAGACCCCTCTGTATGTTTCTGCCTCTCTCCCTCTCAGAGTGCCTGTGATCTGGAGGACCCCTGGTAGCCACGGTAACAACCTCAAACATCCCACCCCCCCCCCCCACCCCACCCCACACATCCGTCTCCTCCCAGTGATGGTGCCAAGCTGAGTGTCTCCATTGGGCCGTGCCTCCTCTACTAAGGAGACGTGTAGTGTGTGTGTGTGTGTGTGTGTGTGTGTGTGAGAGAATGCGTGCTTGTGTGTGTGTGTGGCAACAGGAAGCAGACGATAACGCATGCACATACACACAGACACACGTGCACCTCCCATCCCAGGTGTGTGTGGGGGGGGGGGGAGGGGGGAGAGAAGAGACAATCTCTTTTAAGAAATTACGAAATATAAGAACTGGTGCATCATAATGGTAGAGCTGATTTTTACCATTGAGGTTGTTTCTTTCCAGTGTTTTCTTTTTGAATGTTGTTGACATGGATCATCTGACTACAAGGACTTAAGGACCTGCTGTGCGTTAACTGTGTGTGTGCGCGTGTCTGAGAGCGAGCGAGTGAACGTTTCGTCGGTGGCCGAGGGAAGATGGCAGACAAGGACAGGTTGTGTCTTCTCCTGAGCGGTTCCACAATACCTGCCTTGACAGGCTCTCTCCCTCCACCCTTACTACGCAGACATGCACGCACGCACGCACACACACACACACACACACACATGCGCACCGCACACAGGTCTAAACGCAGTACCCCCGACCCCACCCAAAATAGACCCCCTTCCCTCTGGTCGGTGGAGAAGGAGGCGGGGTGGATGGGACGGACCTGCATTTAGTGGAGGACTTTTAAAAACGTTCACCTTTTCTCTGACATTTTAACGCTCAACTTTTCAGGGGTGAATGAGTGACTCTGCCCCCCGCCCCCCACCCCCCCAATCAATCCTTACCACCAGACCTGTCGGTCCCTCGCTCGCCCGGAAACTTCACCCCACCCCAATGCAGAGCTCCTTATTCGACTCCGTGTTCCTCGGTTCTCAGACTGCATTGGTAATGTTTGTATTTGCTGTTGTTTGATTGCACTCACATTTGATTACAGAAAGCGTCTATATATGAAATAAAATACCTTCCAAAGACCAGCGGGCCCGGTGTCTTTTAACTGATTTTGCATGTATGTGTTTTGGTAAGGTTACAGATTGAACTTGACGTTTGACATTTATCAAACACCGGGGCAAAAATTTGATGTTTCTTAGTTCAGTTTACACTTTAGTGTGTTGTAACCGCAGAAATATACATGTAAGAAGGGGTTTGATGAATTTCCTTGGTTACAAATTAAGTGAAATGTACATTTGCCTCTGGAATTAAATGAAGTACCGCAGGGGAAGTTCTGTGAAGGTTCTGGCTCATATCAAGCATCCTCCTCCTTAACTAACTGAACTCAGATCAAGTTTATATAATCTCTCTATGTACTCAATGTACTTGAGAGTGTGCGTTGTAATACAGGCAACCCTGCATAGAAGAACTACAGCACCTTTATGGTCATTGCCTGCACTTACACCAATTGTCCTCTAGTGGACGAATTGGATTGAAGTATCAGTATTCCACCTGACCCAACTACTTGTCTAATCCGCCACTCTTATAATAATTTGATCATAATCATATCTTAAAGGTGTTCCCAGAGCAGGATATTGGTGTGTCTGTGTGTGAAGTATATTCCCCTTGTCTGCAGGGGAAGAGGGGTTTTAATGTGATGATGGTCTGCACACTAGAGACTGACAACTATTATGCACAGAGTTGGGACGTGACAGAAAAAAAGTAAGTGGGCGGGAATAACATGAAAGGTAAAGGCACTTTTCTTGTCACAAACATGTAGAAAGATGTGTTCTCTGCATTTAACCCGTCCCTCAAGGGAGCAGCGGGCAGCCGCTGTGCAGCGCCCGGGGACCACCTCCAGATTGGAGCCAGTACCACTGGTCACATGACACTGACTGGAGGGAGAATCTGACATGTTTTTAGATTGTGGGGGAAACCGGAGGAACCCCATGCAGACACGGAGAACATGCAAACTCCACACAGAGGTTTGCTGTGAGGCCACAGCGGTATCCACTGGCCACTGTGCTGCCCAAATGACACACAACTTGATACACAACACAACATACATAAAACAACATCAAAATAAACAATGTCATTTTTTTCTTTTTTCTTACTTTAACTGACAGGTCAAATGACAACAGGGAGTGAGAGAATGGGAGTCAATTTTTGGGAACTGGGATGGGACGGGATTTTGTGGGAGTGGGATAGGTTTGAAAATCCACATTGGGTCAATATGACATGATACAGACCCTGTAAAGTAAGATACTTTACATTATATTCTATGATTGCTATGTCATTTCTGAAGGAAAATGTAATAGAATGAATATAAAAGGTAGGTATACATAGATGTAAAAATCATGCTCTCTCATGTGAAATTAGCATTTGTGTGAATATTGCACTATTTTGTCAGAACACCGGTATACGTGCGCATGTGTTGGGCGTGCATGTGTGTGACGGGTGTGTTTGTGTGTGTCACAGTGTCAGCATATGATTTTGAGTTTAGTAATTTAGCAGATGAGCTGGAGGCCATTGTTAGAGGGATAATCCAGCTCTTGCTGCTCAGACAGGTTAACACGCGGCGGATTAGGTCCGATTAACCCCCCCACCCCCCTAACCACACCAGACAGGACAAACTCCAGCCTCCCCCAGCCCGCCCCCCTTCCCACTATGGATCCATCAATCTGTGCCACCATTCATTAACCTGTCACTCCATCCAAGCAGGACACAATACACACACGTGCACGCACACACACACACGCACACACACATGTCCATTTCTTCTTTGGTAAAACAGACCCCCGGCCATTCAATGCTCATTCTTCCACTCTCTTATGCACACGCAGGATAGATGACAGAGTTTAAAGAGATAGTGAGCTTTATTAAAACCATGAAGGTAGCCTGCTATGTGTAGCTTTCTTACTTCCCTGCCACTAGGTTCAGGATGGAATGTTTTTCACTGTAATGAACCGAATGGGTCCGCTGTCTTACATTGTATCTCAGCTCATCTCTTTCAGTGACAAGTCTGCTAGAGTGATGGTAGATAAAGCAGAGGAACCTTGAAAACAGACCACTGAAACAGCTTTGATATGACCAGTGTGATGCTTGCTACTACTTTTAGAAAATAATGTAGCTTAATCAGTGTTGGATAAAAACACTGAATTGATATCAGTGAATACAGCAACCAGAGAGGTATATTCACCCCTAACATCAGAGTGTGTGGACATTCTGGGTCAGGGCAGGGTGGTCTAGTGGTCTGCATGTTGGGCTCCCAGCCAGAAGGTTGTGAGTTCAAATCCAGGTGTTGACCTACCTGCAAGATACCTAACCCCAAACTGCTCTTGGTGGTTTATTGTGCCTTGCATGGCAGTCATGTGTGAGTGTGAGGCAATACTGTACAGTGCCTTCAGTGGCCAGTAGGTTAGAAAAATGCTATATAAATGCAGTCTGTTTACCATTCTAAACCTTTTGTACTATATGAAATACATGACTTGCATTGGATCTTGTTATAAGACATCTCCTCTGAAATCTTGCTTGCGTTGCCCTAAATGCTTGGGATGAAAATAGGTTTGTGTGAGGCAAATGAAGAATTACGCTTCTTAATCTGATTGAATTCAGACTTTCTAGCCCATTCCTCCCGCCCTCAATCTACTAAATGATGTTGCTTTCTGGGAACAGCTGTGCAAACACACTGTTGCACACACACGTGCGTTAGCATGCCTTAATACACATGTAGTGATGTTAAAGTGCTTACATCAGTGTGAAGGATGTGCATATTACATATGTGCTACCGCCAACATATCTGTGTGTGTTTATGTGTGTGTAATTTAAACGTTGGTCGAGCGGCAATGGCACAACATTTTTTTATGGTTAAAGGTTTATTTATCAGCATCAGTACCTGCCAGGTAGAGCACGGGCCTAATAAAACCCAAAAATAACTGATAATGACATTTTATAAAAAGAATAAACTAAATACCAAAACAAAACAAAACACAAACTCTACAAAAGAAACTACAATTAGGCAATGCCCTTTCAAATGACATGGGCCCCCAGTAACTCTCCCTACTTGTTTCTTGTTTGCAGGTAAAATCAGAACTCTCCCTTATCTCCAGCCCCTCCTCTTTATATCATCTGTTTCCTAAAGGAAACACCTGGTCCACAACATAGAACAAACACTCAAACACTTACAAAAAGCCAACATCTATATAAATTGACAATGTAAAATATAATAGTAAATTATACACATTTTAATTTGCATGGCATGGTATAGCCCTGTGACATCATAAATAAAGGGGGTCTCTCCAGTAGCATGTGCTTGGTACTTGTGAGGTTGTCTCCGTTAAACCCACCCAGGGTGTTGACTTGACACTACATGGCAGTGTTCACGGTATTGACGTTATTACTGTACAAACATGTGTGCAATGTGTCGGTTGAATTATTAGTCAAATGATCAGATTATTATAATCTTGTCACCATCTTTATTGCAAACAAAAAGACTGTGTATGTGTGTTTTTATGTTTGTGTGAACCTACACATGTTTCTGTATAAGCGCGCGTGTGTGTGTGTGTGGTAAACTTATCGCTTGTATAAGGTTCTGGTGTGACAAGACTTTACACAGTGAGGCCCCTTGTCAGCCCAAAGTGCTCACTCAACACACTCTCCTGCTGCGTGTGATGCACACACACGCACGCGCTCGCGCACGCACATGCGCACGCACACGCGCACGCACACACACCAGAAACAGCAGGATTAACATGAAGTGTCGCGTTGCAGCCCAATCAGTGTCCAGGATTAGCTGCCCAGGTACAGTTTCCTCCATACGCGTCGTCCTCAGGTGTTTGTGAGGGGTCAGGAGTTGGTGACCACACACAGAGCCAATACACACCAGGAGAATAGATACGCCACCCTTCCCCGTCCCCCGCGCGCACGCACAGACAATACCGGCAGCGCAATGTAACGCCGCATCCATCTGGTTCCATCTGTAGCTGTGCTGTGTGTGTGCATCCGTTCTCTCCACCGCGGTCTACCTGCCTGCCAGG
Source organism: Amblyopsis rosae (assembly GCA_025399935.1). Lineage (NCBI taxonomy): Eukaryota > Metazoa > Chordata > Actinopteri > Percopsiformes > Amblyopsidae > Amblyopsis > Amblyopsis rosae. The sequence continues at coordinate 13,875 of JAODTR010092499.1, read as the reverse complement.
CAGCTGGGCATGGCTAATTCCTGGTTCAACGCCCAGCAGACATTTGATTTATGGGAGTGAGGCGCCATGCGGTCTCAATGGCAGAGAGCGAGACTGTAGGAGAAATAAGGAGGCTGGGACTCCTGCTGTGTACAGTATGTGTTCTCTGTGTATGTGTGTGTGTGTGTGCGCGCGTGTTTGTCAGAGTGTGTGCATATGTGCTCATTCAGACACACACACACACACACACACACACACACACACACGTGCATTAACACTGTTCTCAGGTAATTGGGGGAGTTATTAGGCAACAGGGTGGCACAGAGGGCAAGTGCTGCTCTCCTCCTTCCCAAGGGCTCTCCTTTCTCCTTATTGTCTCCACCTCCACATCTCTCTCCCCTCGGCCCCCAGACAGCCCCCAGCCCCCGCCCCGCCTTCTCTTGTCCGGTCGGCCGCCCCCCCCGTCCCGCCGGCGTCCCGTGAGAGAGAGCGCAAAAGCACAACAAGGACTCAGGAAGTGATTAGAAGCTTAACGAGGAGCTGGTGTGTGTGCGTGCGTGCGTGCGCGCGCGCGCGCGTGTGTGTGTGACTGCATGCGTCTGCATGCTTGTGTCATTGTGCCTATGTTTTTGTGCACAATAGAGTGTGTGTGATAGTGTGTGTGTGTGTGCGTGCGTACATGCGCGCGCGTGTGTGTGCAGATGTGTATGTGTGTGTAGATATGTGCGCATTCACTACTAAGTGTGCACATACAGTATGTCTGATGTATGTTTATGCATCCGTCTACATTGATGCATGTGCGTATGTGCTTGTGTGTGTGTGTGTGCGTGTGTGTGGGTGTAGGGGCAATGTGTGCGCAGAGGGCGGGGTCTCTGGGGAGAAGGTTAAAGTTTCAGGGCTTAGTGGCTCTCTGTTAAGTTGTCCAGGTCACTGGAGAGGTTAATTAGGAGCCACGCCATTGTCTACTGGGCATAAAGAGACGTGGAAATGATTCACTTTACCTCCTTCACTGTGTTCCTGCGTTCACTAGCTAGCGATGGCCACACGGAGTCTGTCAGCAACCCTCCCCGCCCCCCACAACACACACACTTCCATGTCCCTGTCAATTGTCCTGTCTCTGAAAAGACCCTGCTCAATCGCCTAATTGCCACAACACCATGTGAAAAAGAATCCTTTTCTTTTTTTAAACACTTGATACAGTTTGTGCCTTAGCTGTTTAAACTGAAATCTGTGATTTGTAAATAAATGAATGGGCCACTGGCTGCTACTTGTCCAATTACTGTAAATAAAATGGCATACAGCATACGAAGAAGGTTTATGTAAAGTTCCAGGACACGGACGCATGGCTCTGTCTATAAGGATCTTTAAATGGGACAGTTTGTATTGTGCCAACAACATGCTAAACAGAAGATGGCAAAATAAAAAACGTATCTAATAAAAATAAATGAATATAAGTTCAGGTAACTTAACTAAAATATCATAAAAACCTTTTTACAGTGCAGCAAGCAATTATGATTAATTTAGACATTTTATTGGCTTATCTCACACACATAATTGCAATGCACACACACAAAATGGAAATAATGTTTTTTTATTTTTCTACTGACTACACATTACCCTTACTGTTATATTTTATGTGTTGTAAGGCAGAGGAGCATGGCAATAGCAGTTTGGCCATTGTGCTCTTATAGAAATACAACACAGATCTACTGTATAGGTCAGGCCCCTGAAGCAAAGCCGGCAGTGCTTTGTGAGAGAGAGAAGGTAAGAGATAACGAATTAGGAAATGGCCTTTACAAGAATGTAAGTAAGTAGTGTGTGTGTGTGTGTGTGTGTGTGTGTGTGCGTGTGTGTGCGTGTGTGTGTGGAAGGGGGGGGGCATTATGATATGACCTAGGTCTATACCAAAAATGTGTTAATGTAGATTGAATACGCTGTTCTATTAGACTAATAGTAGGCTGATAGGCATATGGCAATCCAAGGTAAGAGAGTGGAGATCGGCTTAGCGGTAGATTTCTGGATATTAGACGGGAGAAAAGTGATTACAATACCTCTAGACCGTTTAGAGAAACATACGCTTTCACGTCTGGCCGAGCTTTCAGATAACACCATGAGGTTTGACGTTACAGATTTAGCTGGGCAAGCATCTTAACGACTCTCGGTTATTTTTTAATATATATATATGTATTTTAAGTTATTTGATAGCAGTAGGCTATGTTAAGCATGCGCACGTGTATTATATATATATAACATCTGTCCTTTTTTACACTTCAATTTACAATATTGCTCTTTTGGTGAATTATTATTATTATTATAATAATTGGTATACTGTAGATGGGTAAGGCCAGCTGTGATTCAGGATTAATAGCACACAGCCTCCTTATTTAATTCGTTTTAAATGGTAACTTTATTTGATCGTTTTTTTATTCTTCCATTCTCATTCTTCCTTACTACCTGCATCCACACTGGTGTTAGTGCCCTTCCCACTCTGACAGTCTTATGTGACATTACTATTATACATGTAACAAATTAATGTAGCCTTATTATTATTATTATTATTATTATTATTATTATATATCTATAACCGCTTAACTTCGGGAAAGTGAAGTAAAAGTACAATGTGTAAAGAAGAAACGTTCTCAATCCCGCTCTAACGGATTCTACAATATAAATCGTACAGTTCACAAGATGAATCTTTCGCCGGGCTGTGATTGGCAGCGCTGCCATTACAACCTTACATCAGTAGCCTACCAGTTTGACCAATAAAGAAGCAGAAACAAAGTCCCACCCTGACACCCAGGTGAGCTAAAGGGGGAAACTCTGACTGCCCCGGTCATACGTGCCCGTCACCGCGCGAAAAACGCACGCTTTATCGACTCCGTGTACCTGTCCCGTCATCCAAATGGTGTTCAGGACGCCCCTAGAGTTTTTTTCAGCGTCCCGTCTCCTCCTACCTCACTTCACCGACGGGTCCACTCTTCTGCCCCGTACCCGTTCTCCTGGGGAACCGCCCCCGGCCGCATGTGCGCCCCTCGCTCTTCCGGGGCTCTGTTTCTCGGCCGCGCAGGTCGCCAGCGTCTGCGAGACTCTGGAGGAGACCGGAGACATTGAGCGGTTGGCCCGTTTCCTCTGGTCTCTACCGGTCGCAGCGGGAGCATGCGACTCCATCTCCGAGCAGGAATCCGTGCAACGGGCTCGAGCAGTGGTCGCCTACCACACCGGGAGCTTCCGAGAGCTCTATCACATTCTGGAGACGCATCGTTTTACCCGCGCTTCTCACGGAAAACTGCAGGCTATGTGGCTCGAAGCGCACTACCGCGAGGCAGAGAAGCTGCGCGGGCGGCCGCTGGGCCCTGTGGACAAATACCGTGTGAGAAAGAAGTATCCCTTACCCAGGACCATCTGGGACGGAGAACAGAAGACGCATTGCTTTAAAGAACGTACGCGAGGGCTGTTGAGAGAGTGGTACCTGCAGGACCCGTACCCAAACCCCGGGAAGAAGCGAGAGTTGGCGCACGCCACAGGATTGACACCGACACAAGTTGGAAACTGGTTCAAGAACCGGAGACAGAGAGACCGAGCGGCAGCAGCCAAGAACAGGTGAGCAGAAAATGTTCTTCCTTGAAAAAACAAATAGTGCATGGTGAGAACAAATTTCACTTTCTAAAAAATGTCATAGCCTACTCGTGGACACATATTTAAAGTAATTATGAATTACTGCCACTAAATTGTTTTGGCACATAGTGCAGATGCAGATATGCTCTCTGTCTAAATTAGTAGGCTATCTATATAAACACGCTACACATTATGCCGTAAACGCGTACGGCTCATGCGTAAATGTGAACGAACAGGTATTTTCGTTATGATTTTACCTTCTCAGTCAGGTTCCTTCAGTGACAGTGTTTGTGTGGGATTTTAATTACTCGAGCACAACGGCTCAACGCAAGCCTCGCCATGCATTGCATTTCGATACGATATGATGTTTTTTCATTTTTCATTTCTATTTTAATTAATTTTATTTGAATAGTAACCATAGTGATATATGTTCTTCTCGATAGAATGCAGCACCACGGGGTGGGACCCGACAGCACTCTTGCCCTCACAGGAGTACAGTGCAGCCCCAACAGCAGCTCCGAGCGTGCAGACAGGGAGACATTTCTCTTAGTAACGGACAGTGACTCTGACTTCGATGTCTAAACAGTAACGCAATGACTCAAGATTCGTTAAGGCCATGGCTCTGTCAGTTTGCACTATCTGAAAACACCCTCCTTGACCTCAGTAGAATTCATCCGACAATCAGTACCCAACAGAAACCTACCTCTATTGTACGTTTATTAACCTTTTTTTGGTTTAACCACATTATTTACCTACTGCCTGTCTGCCTCTTTGTAACTATCATATCTGCCCTAATTCATTTTCACTGTGGAGTTGAACAAATATGCTGTTATTTTATGTAAATAAATGTATTTAATATATAGTGTACTTGCGTTTATTATACAAACATACACTTTAAAGGTATTCCACACAGTATAATTCGGCTCATTCCAAGAAGTTATACTTTTCAATAAATTACATGATTATAAATTATAAATAAATTACAGTAAATTTCGAAAATTCGAAATATATAACCTAGGTTTTTTAATTGTAGCCTATCCTATTTTGACGAACTGTCATGACATTGTTGGCTTACTTGCATCAATAATACATATTTATCTATTTTTATTAATTGTATATTCTAGCAATGTTATAGCCTATAATGTAGACACCTTATTGACACATACATATATATTTATGTGTGTGTGTGTGTGTGTGTGTGTGTGCGCGTGCGTGTGTGTTTGTCAATAACCAGTATGCTGCATTCTAATGTGGATAAGATAGCCTAATATCATAACTGTTAACGTGATATTGTAATATTAGGATACTTTAGCCAACGCCATGAACCACTTGGCCTATGTCGCTACTGTTGTCAGTGTTTGCAGACAAAGAGTCAAAATCTTGCGAACTCTACTCTGTATGCTACTGTAGTAACTAATGAATTCCAGTTTCAAACCCTTCCAGTTTGAGATATCAACTTAGATTCACCCCAGCCAAAATACAACACTATACTGCCGCCTAATGGAGTCAGAGGCGATGTTCTTTTCGTCGATTGACGTGATGCATTATCTTGACTGTGTCCCAGGAGCCGGTAGATGGCGCAGTTCGCCAGGACTGGATTAATAGGGCAGAATCGTCCCTCGTTGCGAAAGCACGAACCAAGGACAACACTACAGCAGGAAGGAAGTACTAACGAACTCAAACACTTTTTTTTGTGTGGGCGATGTTAAGAAATATTTAGCTAGACATACGTATTATATGTAGGCTTTTTCTAATGTATAGTTCAGAACATACTCAGACTCAGTGATAAATAGGCCAATGAATCACTGAATAATCTGAACATATGAATGGAATGTAATGCCGTGTTTACAACGACATAGGCTATTATATTCTTATCGGCTTGTTTCAGCTTGTTCTTGCCTGTACAAGCGCTGCGCCACGTCTGAGAGAGAGAGGAGAGAGAGAGAGAGAGAGAGTGTGTGTGTGTGTGTGTGTGTGTGACTCAAGTCACTGAATTAAGAGAGGAACGGACCCTGGGCCTACACGCACACATGGTGACCGACCACCTGTCAGCCTCTATGATCAACCAAGGCGGATGCCACGGTCGGAGCTGGATAGCTGTTCACTGAATGTGTCATAACCATAGATCTATATGGTCATGACGTGTGCGTGTGATGGTGCGTTTCAGTTGCCTATTCGAGACGGGCGAGACTTTCATGGGCCTTATTGGCTTTCTCGGTAAGCCTAAATAACAGAGGGTCCGGATTCTTTGCCCCTCCCTACACCCTTACTACATGATGCTTGTTTGTGTAGCCTACGCTCTGAGAAGCTCATATAGGCCTACAGTCTGCTGTCGCCTGTTACGGCACCAGCTATTGTTAGTAGCATCTCGCCCTCTCATTCATCTGTGTGTGTGTGTGTGTGTGTGTGTGTGTGTGTGTGTGTGTGTGTGTGTTTGTGTATAGGTTATCTGTGACCATGCATAAGGCAACGACTGGCTGATTGACTGGCTATATTGGGTGTCTGGCCATGACGCACACACACACACACACACACACGCAAACACACACACACACGCACACACACACACACACACACACACACACACACACACACACACACACCCAGAGACACACAGAGCCTCCATGCCCGCGGGTGAATTCCATGATCCTCTCCCCCTCCCTCTACGCCTCATGCGCACGAACACACCTCTTCCATCTGCACAGACACACACACACGCACACACACACACACACACACACACACACACACACACACACACACACACAGAGACATAGGCTACCCCCCTCCACCCCGGCGCAAGGGGCAGGCGGCGCGGCTGACGCGTTTTGCGCATTTCCTGAAGCTCGATCGCGCTCACTCACGGATTGAGTATTCAAAGAGAGGGGAAACGAGGGGCGCGCGCGTAAAGACCGAAAGGAAAAAATATAGGGAGAAGCTATGAATTAGGGGTACTTTTGAGCTCCTAAATCTTCACTGGAAAAAGGTTTTCCTGCCCGAGAGCCAGCAAATATCGCGGTGCAGCGAGATCTACCGAGGAGATTAGCTCGGAGGACCTTGAGCAAGCGGCAGACAACGGAGCACCCGATCCCGGATGGCTAGGCGCGGCTGCTCGGGCTCTCTCCCACCCTGACCCAGGAGAAAGACGCTTGTCTCGGGAAGTTGGGAGTCTCCGCTGGTCAGTTGATCTCAACCCGAGCCAGTTAAACGTCTTGTTTCGCCGCAAAATTTACAATGAAGCCTCGGGTTTTCAGCTGAAGCGGAATTGGCTGTGTTGTCTGGCGACTGTAAACAAACAGCCGCCGGTCTTGCGTCAAGGTCTCGCTTGGTGGTAGAAGGTTGAATATCCGACCTCTGTTACGGTGTTTGTTTTCATGACGTGTTTCACTGTCAGGGCGCTCAACAGTTGCAGCCATAAGAACATTACACGGTGTTCTGATATGGCTGTGTTAGAGTCCGAGGACCCAGTGGCATTATGGAACGTAGCAGCAGGACTGTGCTGATCGTCAGCTATATCTGATGCAGTGACTCCGCTCGACACAAGTCTGCTTGGAAGGAAAACGCCATTTATAGCAGCAGGTAGAGATAACACTCACCAAACACACACACACACACACACACACACACACACACATACACCCCCCTCCCTCGACTCTCACATACTCCGTCGCTACGTAGGCGCTATACTGTCTACAGCGCACGGGGGTCATGCCCGTGTTCAGTGGCCTGCTGAAGGTGCGCGTGTGTGAGGCGGTGGACCTGAAGCCCACACCATGGGCATTGCGGCATGCCGTGGGGAAGAGCGGCTCCTTCCTCCTGGACCCCTATCTGGCCCTGAACCTGGACCAGACCAGGCTGGGCCAGACCGCCACCCGGACCAAGACCAACAGCCCCGCCTGGCACCAGGAGTTCTGCACCGAGGTCCGCGAGGGGAGGAGCTTGGAGCTGTCCGTCTTCCACGACGCGCCAATCGGCTATGACGACTTTGTGGCCAACTGCACCATCCAACTGGAAGACTTGCTCCAGAATGGAACGAGACACTATGAAGACTGGGTGAGTGTGTGTGCGTGTGTGTGTGTGTGTGTGTAGATGATAACTGAGTCTATGATTCATGATTGTATGAGTTAGCCTGAGGAGCTGCTTTGCTTCATAACACAGTCAAACACACCTGCAGTGGAGCCACTAAACAGCTCTACAGGGATGCAGGGGTAACCATTTATGAGATTAGTGGCTGTTCAACCGCCAATGTCAGGCTTTATCTAGGAGAGGAGGAGAACTCTGGCATCCATTGCTCATGTCTGTCAGAAGCTTCAGTAACAACAACAAACAATATTGTTCAGTACCATTCAAGTCTATGGAGCTAGAGAGCCATTTGCATTCCTAAACATTTCTATAGGTCTGATCACATCGTTTGGGTATGTCCTTCATTCCTTACATTCCACCTTCTGATCCAGAGATAGGAGGTGCCTCAGACGTTCCCCTCCTAATTAGATCTAGACGGAGACTTTGAGGTACCGCAGTAGTGGGGTGGGGTGGGGGTGGGGGTGGGGGGGTGTCTGGTGGGTGCCTAGATGGAAGAATGCAGTCAGGAAGACGTTTGAAGGCTCCATCACATTGTTGCCGATGTTTATTTTGGGCTGTTCGGGGTGGTTGCAGATATGAACGGTGCGCGCGCAGATAAGCAGCGGAGGAACAGCAAGCATACAAGTGTAATTATATAGCTAGATGCTTATAGTGTGAGTGAGTGGGTGCCCGTCTAATCTTGTTAGGAGGACACTGTTATAGCCGCATGTGAGGAAAGCTCTGTCTGGTTCAGCTGCAAGAACCGCATGTCCTCTGTAACTGACACACGCACACGTGCACGCACACGCATACACGCATGCATGCACACGCGTGTACAAACACACACACACACACACACACACGCACACACCCTGCTGCAATTCAACTCCACCTCACGTTATCTATAGCAGGAGTTCCCAAACTTTTTTGTGTGCCAAGATCCACCTAGAGAGGACTAATCTATTTAGAGACCCACCAAACAGTACCGGTAACGTCATTTTCATACACTTTTTCAATTTGAGCTAATGCTATACTTGTGTGTGCGCTTAATATTTTTTAGCAGAGCGCTCCAGAATCTATGGTGTGCACGTGACTAAATAAGATTTTATCCAATCAGGAACAAGTAGGGTATTTTGCCACAGCCTTACTCAAGACTAATGAGTGGAACAACACGATAGTAAACCGCGGAAGCCTTTCATTCAATGGCCGCTTGCAATTT
>JAODTR010092488.1:0-13867 GCA_025399935.1 Amblyopsis rosae | reverse complement strand
TAAAATCCTCTTGCACTTGCCCCTTCAAAAATCGACTTGTCCCGGACAAGCAGACAAGCCTTAATGTCGAGCCCTGCTGAATCATGAACTGTGCACAACATCACCAACTAGCAGAAATTAGACCACTTACATTATTCCTGTGTTTTATAACAGTAAACAGATGTGCTGATCTGGAAAGAGTAAACCTATTTTAATGTTCATGGCTTGCACTTTATCACCATAAAAACCATAGCATGATAATAAAGAACATATTTCCTTCATACAAAAATAGAGGCGAATGAAATATAATAGATATTGAACAAAATAAACAAATCTACAGTGTCAGCAGCTCACGAGGCAGGCAGGGTATGTTAAGCAACTACAAGAGCATCCCAACATGGACAACAGCGCAAGGACTAACCTCTTACAGAAGTCAAGCCCTGTTACCTGAGCGACCTACTGTAAAACTAGCACCTGGCCATGAAAACAAAACAAATATGCAAACAAAATAATAAAATCAAAAGCTCAATAACACCAATGTTAAGATTGTGGTGGATCCAAAAGCTACAGTATTTTTTTTCCTATGTTCTTTGCAAAAGTCCTCGAACCAGAATGATGATGACAATGTTATCTTTTAAGGTTCTGTAGTGATGGCAACAACATGTCTGTCCATTGAAGTTTCGCATTGAAGTGTAAGATAGCTTCTCAGCCTTGCCGAAAGTTACAGAAGTATTTTTCAACACAGTAAGACATAAAAAAATACAAATGTATGGAGCTTTCACATAACTTTTCTTCTCACTGTTGGTGTTTAAGCAGGCATTTTAAACTTAATTTATTTACATTTGTCTCTAATGCCACTGGGTCCAAAATAATGTAAACAATATTTTGAAAAAGATTTTTGCAAACAACAAGGTAACAGGTTATTGTGTGTCATTTAAGTCTCATGATTGTAGGAATTTGAATTGAGATTTTATGTTGCTCTAGCAACCCTCAAAAAGAAGCTGGAACAACCTCATCACTGTAAAATACCTCCTAGTGTATCGGTATGAAAATTTTGGTTGGTAGATATATCATTGTTATTCAGTTCAGTACAACATGCAACAGATGGTTAATGCTTGGCAATTATCCAAATACATAAATGCATGGCAACATGTCAGCAACACATGACACAAATCAGAACAGGAACCAACCCAAACTATAATTTGTGTGATTTGGAACCTGGAAACTATGTCCAAATACTCACAGCCAGCAACAGAGTACAGGGATTATGTCCTAATAATTAAATACAGATTTGAACAGAGGAGGGAAGAAGAATATCACTTCTTCCAAGCTGTAGAAGTGAAAAGATATGGTTGGAAATTGGCATACAAAGTATAATGGCATCACTTACGGGGTGTGTCCACAGGGTCCAACGGTCAGCGCGAGCTTAGACAGCTGTCAAATGGGTATAACATGCAGCCAACGTCGGTTAGTGCAGTCCAACGCGCACTCACAGTTGCCCGCTACACATTATAGGAGTAGTCTGTCAAGTAGTCTTTAAGTCGATTGGGTAATGGAAGGTCCCGCACCTGTCTGGTTCTCTTATTAATCGTGATCCGACACAGGTGTTGGAGAGAGGGCGTGGCAGTGTACACAGGCTTGGTCAGCAGAAGCTGTATCGTCCCATTCGGATGTGCCGAGTGTTGAGAGTTCGAGGCCCCTTTGCCGGTGATCCGCGACAGCTGGACGTAGTGTTCCACCAGGTGCACCACGCTGTCGAACTCCTTGAGCTTGGGTTTCACCAGCACCACTGAGTCGAGCTTGAACTTGCCATCCTTGTATTCAATGCGAAGGTTGGTGGGGCCGGCGGACGTCATGGTGGAGATGGTGAAGAGGTAGTCCCTCTGGGAGCTGTCGCGCAGCAGGAACGTGCCCTCAGAGGCGTCCTGCAGGATCTCTTTGGCTTCGTTGGCAGTGAGGCCTCCCCAGTACCACCCTGTGGCAAAGAGACGCCTAGCAGAAGTTAAGACAAGCGGCGGGAATGTGTGGTAGTAGCACCCATTTCCACACACTGACACACTGTTTCCCGCAAGAATACAATGCATCAATGTAGACATGCGTTTAGCCTACAGTACAAAAATAGAGAACTAAATATTTATAGTGACTGCTCCCATATAACATCAGTAGTTTATACGGCATCAAACTATATAATTTTATGAGTCTGATGCTCCATTTCCAATTTAGCACACACGTTTGATTGGGACATTAACTGGAACTGGAATGGGGGGGGGGGGTATTTGTACAATGGCTCAAAGACAATATGGCTAATTCTATTTTGTGTTGTGGCTCACTCTGTCCATTTCAGTAGACTGAACGCCACTCATTTCTGATGGGAATTCATCTTAAAATCAGGAGCCAGAAATATACTGCGAATTACTTGGTATTCTACTGTGGTGGCAGTTTTGAAAACTGGGTGTGTCTGTCTCTTCACAATGCCAAGAGGTGTGTCCTGAGCTCAGTGTAGCACAACGCTCTTGAAAAACGAGTACTGTCACAATTTTAGAAATCTGACTAATGTTTCTCACCGTGCTGCTTCCTTGGTGCACAATCCAGGCTACAATGGGATTTGTATATGGTTAAATACTGTAGACCACATGTGCCATCACACTCCTTTCAGCAATCAACAGTTAAGACAGTCTCATGTAGGCTATATATTTTAACCATGGGCACATACAACATGGGGCATAGACTTAACCCTAACATTTAGCCTATACTGTACAAGCAATTGTGAAAGAAATACCTTGCAATAAACTGCATGCAAATGTAGCTGTCTTAAAACACGAAATCTTACCTGTGTTTTTCAAGTCTTTCATGGCTAGTGCAATTCGACTCTCCTTTGTTTCTACAAGCCTGAATTCGCTGTCCACTCGCTGTCCATTTTCAATGGTATCTGTAGATTCAGATGACTGGCAAGTCATTGAAGAGGCTGTTTTGCCTAATGGTAGGCCCACAGCACAGACATCGAACGAGCGTTAGTCTGACTGCCCGATATTCCAAGGTGTAGATGATAGGTCTATACTCGCACGTCCTCTTCTGACAATCGCTGCTCTACAAATTAGTTAAAAATTGGCATTTTACATGGGTTATTAGGAGTTATAATAATTACAACTAGATTATATTGCAATTAGACAAATAATAGCCTACTTAGTGTATTTCGAGAAGCAGGGGATATGTGCGTATATGCTTTTAATACACTATATTTAGTTTTTGTTTGTTTATAGTTTTTGTGGAGGTTTTTTATGTCATTTTCGTTTTATTTGGGAACGATAGCCTATAGCCCTGTGGCGCTGTTAGGATAATATTTAACGCAGCGCTTTACAGGCTACAAAATCTGCACGTTTTAGCCAAAGCAACAACATCGCCTAACCCGTACCCGTAAGGTATCGTGGTCAATTTAACACAAGCGTTCGCTAGCATTCAAGAATCGATGTGCGGTCACTTGTTGAAATTAAAAGTATTCACCTTCAATTGTCTGTAAACCCTCATTAATTTAATGTCATATAGGATCACAGCTGCATAATTTGTATTCTGAACTATCTGAATTTAGGTACCGTAATCATACAGTTCATTAGAGCCTATATTGTTGCGTTGCCAACCTTACAAATCAGTAGGCTACGCTGTGTTGTTTTCGTCTCAGGGAAAAACAACCACAGGCTACTAAACATTATCGTTGCAACACCGGGTGCGGGAAACTCACGTTGTTTGGCGAGGGCGAGGTAACCTCTACTCGCATGCAAGACAGCAGTCCTCGCTCATTTAACATCAATACATGTTTGTCGTCGTGAATATGCCAGTGTCCAGATGAGCGAAGAGTTTCTTGCTTCGTCTCACGATGAGAACTACTGACGTTCCTTTAAGTGATTTGCCTCCTTTCAATTTTGAGGACGAGTAGGGCAGAAACGGGTCCTACAGTGGCTACCGTTCAGGATTTGAGTACCTCCACACACTGCATTCAACCAATACATTTTTTTGGGAAGAGGGAATGGAGGGCGGGGAGGGGAGGTTAAATCGATTGAATGTGGAAGCCCTAATCAAGATGTCACCATTATATACCCCTAAACACAGCCCCACACAAAAGTACAGTTCCAGGAACTTTCCAGGAATCGAGTCACGTGGTAAAGAGCAATGCGTTTTAAGGTAGCCTGCTGATGATAGATGACACTACAACATATCCCCTCGGTTTCTTATGTTGTTTACTATGAGAGAACAAATATTGAGACAATTATACACCAATTACATTGTGCTAAATCGGTATAGTGAGCATTTATTCTACGTTCTAGGCTATTTAATGTATTCCATCTTAAAATCTAAAATGAATTTCACTGCATTGTAGACAAGAGACGGTTAAGAGATAGCCAATTTACCTCAATCTCTTTTAGAAGGCTAGTCTTAAATATTGTAATGTGTACAGTATAATATTCTAAGTGTTAGGGTTAGGGTTAGTTTGTAAGTGTGTACTGTATCTCTGCCGCCACCTTGTGGCAAAGCGATTTGGCTTGCATATTGAATATACATCGACGATAGGTGGCAGTAGCATTTCCAAGAACATGAATAACATGGAAAAAATAAAAACTCAACGAATAAGAGTTTATGCGCGGCAAGTTCGAGTATGTCTGTTTGCTTCATGGATGTATTACCTTGCTTCCACTTTCATATTAAGATCAAACTAAATATTTAGTAATATACAATTGCTTTAAATGAGCAGCGGTTTTTGGTATTCAGCACGTTCTTTTCTCGTACATTTATAACGTAGGTGGTAACTCTTACTACCTGTTGTTAGCTAATATCTCTGCAAACCTGCCTGTCAACAATGTTGAATGATTTAGTAAGATATGGTCGGTAACAGCTAAAGTTACCATCGCCATATCCCACCTATTGTTTTCAACTAATATACTATTAACCATCTTTGTGTTCATTTTAAGTTCCAGTGAATGAGACATGGAGTGTGCTGAAAACCGATTTGGACATTTGCTACAACCTATACGCGAGCTCACCAAAAACTGGGACATAGACGTGGCATCTGAATTAAATGACTACCTGGAAGAGGTATGGCTTCTCGAATCGACAAAAGTGTAGGCATTTTATAGCTCTCTGATTTTGCGTGGATACATTTGGCTACATAAAACAGCTCTTTCTTCCATTCCATAATAGTTGGATGAGATGTGCATCACTTTTGATGGGGGCATGATCAAGCTGAACTTTGCAGAAGCAGCGCTGCTTATTCAAGGATCAACATGTATTTACAGCAAGAAGGTAGGTCAACAAATGCCGTTGAACAAAAAGTGACCATATCACTCAGAGAACTACCCTAAAATGTCATGGCCTTTGTTATAGGTGGAGCTATTGTACAGGCTGGTATATCAAACTCTAGAGTACATCAATGACAGAAACAAGAAGTAAGATCTTGTCCCGATCAGATAACACACATGTGTGACCCCATTGCAGTTTTATATACATATGTTGACTTTCACATCTTACACAAATGTGTAAGCTATGAAAAATACTGTATGTATTACATTTCCACGCTTCATGAGTGTTTGTTAAAAAACGGGTTTTTGGCAGGTGTGATAAGCAGAAAGCAGCATCTGAGAAAGATGATGCAAGTGGCACTACCGATGATAATAATGATGAAGATACGGTAAGAAAAAGAAGCAGCCAGAGAATATCAATTTTTACTCGTGTTGGCTACATTTTTACATTAACTTGATTCGGTTTCATTCCCCCTCAGTTTAAACATTTGGAGATGATTGTTTCCAATAAAACAGAAGTGACCGATTCTAACATGGTCAGTATACCCCTTGCAAATGTGGCTTCTATTTATTGCCTGTTGTTTTTTCAGGAGCTGTTTACATGTTATTCACCACAAAGATGTAGAATCATTGTATATGCACTTACTTTTGTTTTGGGGTATTTGCTTGTATGCAAGTGGAACTGAGATCTCTGTGTTGCTCCTGTTGTCCAGCCAGTGCATGTGGTGCCTCTGCCTCCACAATCACTCATCCTCCCCGAGACACACGAGAAGCAGAAGCTGCCTCTTATCAGGTGAGCGTCAAAAGGCCTGGCAATAAACAAGAGAATGCATATCATATTCCTGACCCATTACACTACAGACCTATCTAAACAGAATGAATCCATTTTTAATGATGTGCTTGTCTTGCTACAGCATGAGGGGCGAGATATTAGGCAGTCATAAAGACTTCCGGATAAACACCTTCATCCCAGGCGACGAGGGCTTCATCGTGCTTAACTTGGGCAGGGCTTTCTCAGACTCATCTGGGAATGGTCAGGACAACAGCTCCTGTGCTCATATGGATTCACAGGCAGTTGCTAGGTCAGCAGTGATTGTAGAAAGAGGTACTGTTGTTGAACGGTTTACTTCACAGATGTGTCACTACATTATATCCATGGCCTCAAAGGTTCATTATATTCATGGTCTTTCTGCTCTAATCCACGGGGGAACAGAGGAGGCTGGTGCTTCCAATGCCGGTGAGGACGGAGGAAACAACGAAGGGGACAACTTCCTCCCTATGGATGACAACGAGGTGGAAATGGACAATGAACCAGAGGAACACATACACAGACACCAGGTTAGCCAATCCGGATTGAACGGAATCGTGATTCTCATAACATTGTAATTTGTGCACTCCGGTTGTTCCGAGCAAACAGAATCCAAGTGTTGAGTTGATTCCTAGGCTCCAAGTGAGGGCAGGATGCTTCGAGAGAGACAGACGCAGCCTTCAGAGGAGGATCGCAACAAACTGAAGAGGGAGGAGGAGCTACACCACGCTGTATGCATCCTTATTTAATCTACTCTCTCTATTGGGTAACGCAATTCAGCCAATCACAAACTGGGCTTCAGCGCATGTGTCAATACAGATTGTGTTCTTTGAAAGATAATATGTATTTATCTTTACGTGAGGCGTGTAGCAGTGCAAGCTACATTTATTTAAAGTACATGTGAAAAAATATATTGGACATAATAGTGGATGTGGATTTACTTTTATTGTTTTTCTTCCCAGAAAAATGTCTGGAAGTTACATGACCCTTATGCTATAATTGGAGAGGACAAGTGTCTCAAAACAGGTAGGAAATTCCATCACAGTCACAAAGGTTACACTAAAAACCACTATACAATACTTTGTTGCGGTGTATATGTATTTTTGCTTTTGGGTCCTTTTTTTTTTTTTTTTTTTTTAGGAAAATGTTACAAGGTTCTTGATGGTCTGGATGATGCTGGGAAAAGGAAAAGGAAACGCCCTCCATTGTTTCAAGACTTTAGGACCTGGTACACTGGTATATGTGAGTAATTCTTTTATGTTTCATATCTTGTATCCTAGATACCTCTGAATGTAAGCGTGGTGTCTGTTCTTGAACTGACTTGAACTATTTCCTGTTCCTGCAGTTGATCCGCCAGAGCACAAGTTAAAAAACGGGCCCACATTTTCAGGTACTCCGCTCTACATTCTTCCTGAGAACGCTTAAAGCTGAACTCTATTAGAGCTCACATAGCTCACAAAACTACAAATGGCTGCCGCAGCCAACTGTTTTACTAATGCTTGCAACACGACTGCCCAAGTAAATACCCATAGATGTAAAGAGAACGGCATGCTCCTAGGAGCGCTGTGTGGGGAAATGGGAATATTTTTGTAATACTGGTTTTAACCACAAGGGAACACTCATCAGGCATTCACCCTTAAAACTAGTCAAGTGCTCATCTGTCGCAAGACTTTTGTTCAAATGTTATTTGTCCTATTCTGTTCCAGACCTGAACTACATTTATTTAAGTAAAATGAAAGATAAGATAAAGACCCGGAAGAGGATCTTCAGAAAAGCAGTACGTTGTCTATTGTTATTCATTAAAGTAAGTGGTGATTCTCGACATACTGCATGCGTTAGCTTCACACTGCCTGTTCTGCCGTCTCAGGGCATGGTCATCTCTGATGAGGAGCTCAGGAATACATTGCTGCAGCCCGAGGACAAGGAGCCTGAAGGAACGAGGCACACTGCTCTTCAGGGTAAGTCTCCATTCATGCATTTCAGAGGATTGATTCTCTCTAATCCTGTGATATACAAGATGAATAGGGGAAGGTTTTAACAAATCAAACTTTCTATTGATGCTTTAAATGCTGCTTGTGATATGTATACAGTACGCTAGGTATACCTACAGCTCTACTGCATCAGTTCCTCTGGTTTTATACTGTGTATATATAACATTTATACTCTATTTACTTGCAGCGGTTTCTTAGTTATTTCCAGGGCTATATATTTGTTATCCATAGCACATGTTCTATAGCACATTAAGTGTCTTTGAGTACCCTTTTAAGTGCTTACGTTAATATGTTGACTCTCAACAATAGAATTTCCCCATGTGGATAAATATACTACTACTCTGAGTGCACCATAACTTGAAGTTACAGCATAACTTGTCCTGTGGAAGGTGTTGGCGACGACCTGTCTGACATTGAGCATGAACCTCTGCCTGACGATATTCCTGCTGATTATGGGGGCGGAGCAGACAATACGGCACCAGGTCAGAGCATGTTGCATGCAGTCTTAACAGCTCATGCGTCACACACTGATTTTCTAACCAGTTCAGTCAGGACCACTATAGTCAAAATAAGTATTTTATTTGCATCAAGTTATTTATATTTGGAGGCATTAGGGATGTTCCTAATGACTAATTTCCCAGCCGTTTAAACGAACATTTGAACTTGGACTAGTCGACTAGTCTAAAAGTAATCAAACAGAAAACAGTCTAAATGTATCACAATCTATAAGGCTAAATATGTTCATGTCGGTCCCTCCCTATGGTACCTGCACTGAGTGCACTCTCATCAGATGCTATGTATAACCGGTAGGCTTTCCCTCTCTCCTCATTTTCCTTTATATATTTATATATATCCAGTTTCCCAACTCTGAAATCGTTGAAACGGTGTTTTGAGTGCAGACAGGGAGAGACTGACTGACCCAGTGAACAAGAAAAAGTACCAACTACTTAAAAAAATGTAATAATAAGTTGAACCGACTAGTATTTCTGGTGCTGACTAGCGAGTCTAACAACGTTTAACCGACTGACCGCGCACATCCCTAGGAGGTATGGCTCTGTTGTGTGAGCTCCCTGCCCTTTCCATGCACGTACAAGGAAGGCTCAAGGCAGGGAGAGCAGCAAAAATACCCCCCATAGGTTACAGAACAGAGCAAGCATCAATGACAACACAGTGGCATTAAGCAATCAAACACAGCATTAAAGGATGCAAAGGGATGCAAAAAAGCTCGCAGAGGAAGCGCTAAGAATGGGTGTAGGCTAAGGACGCTGAAATAAGCGACTAGATCGGCCAATCCTATGTTTTGCCGTGATCAGCTGAGCGGTCTGGTCACTGAGATCAGATGGGCAGTGAGCTGATTGTGATCAGCTGACTGTTGAGATTAGGCGTAGCCGGGCGTGTCTTCGTGACCTGTCTGAACTATCGCTATGCTTGATTTAGCGTTTTCATAATCTTGGTCCTGGATGCTCACTCGTCGCAAATGAACGGGTCATTATCAGGCTTCTGCAGATATTGATAAATGGCCCATTCATTTGAATGGGGTGTGTGTTGGAGCAGGGAGACTCCTACAGTGGGCCACCAGGATTGGGGAAACAGTGAGTTAGCCTGTATGTCTACGGACATTTATTCCTTTTGCATTTGACATTACAGAGGGCATGGGAGATGAAATGAATTATGAAGACCTTGTGAGGAAAAGCGTGGTACGTCTAATACATTACCATCACTAAGATAGTATTGACATCGGGCTCTTGCTTCTTCTTGCCTTGTTAAGACTTTATCAAATAGTTGTTGAACCCTTTGCAGGAGCAGTTCCTCGTGAACGCACAGGGCTACGCACAGGAGACTGCACTGTCCCAGAGAATGAAGGACTGGGAGGATAAGATCTGCCCTGAGCTCTCCCAGCAGGTACAAGGACACCAATGCTACGGTGTCGTTTTAAATGAATACATATCAGTAAATGAACTAAGTTGACTTCTGCAATCTTGTCGTGTCTCCCTTCACTACAAAGGAGAAGCGCTCAGTGTTTGACATCCACGACTACGGGGACAGGATTGTCAGCGCATTGACCACCGTGGGCCATAGGAAGTCCTTTGCATCCATGGTTCATGGCTTGGACAACTTTGAAGCCTGCAAGTACATGCTGGCATCCCTCCAGCTGGTAAATAGTGGATTTGTTTATAAAAAATGTAAAAACATTCTTGTGCTTTATAACAAGTTTCACACATTTTCATTGGAGAATTAGGGGTGGTAAAGGCACATCTCGTGAAAAGGTTTTTCCCCCCAAGCATTTATTCTGGCATGAGGAAGGCATGGTCAATATATATAGAGTAACAATGTTTGGTACTCAGCATGGTCTTTTGTAAATCTTGACTATCTTGTATTGGACCTGCTGTTTAGAATTGTTGGACTGAAAATATGCCTTTGTTCCCTTGTTAAGTGAGTTTATAAAACTTCCCAAAGAGCCACTTCTGCCTAAACACGAAACAAGAACAGGGCCAATGGCAGCCCTCCAGACTTTCTCTGAAAATCCTATTTTTTCCACACGTTGTTTGTGTCCCGCAGGCCAACGACTACACAGTGGAGATAGACTCTGTGGGGGGTCTGGAGGAGAGCGTGGACACAATGGGGCTGACCCTCCTCAGCACCCATAGGGCCAATGAGCGCTTCAAAACACTCGGCCCTACATAAGAATACCTACTGTGTGTAGGTACTGTACTTGTATTGACAAATGCTCTTATTTCATTATGGCCACTGCATGTTTGCCTAGATGTACTGTTATTAGGAAGTCAGAGAAGCAACTGCTTTTCTTTTTTTTTTGTACAGAAACCTTGAGTATACTCAGTCAAAAAAGCAAATCTGAATCATCTTCAGGTATTTCTTAAAGATTGTCCTACTTATTGCCTGTGTGTGTGTGTGTAATAAGTGTAGATCGATGTATTAGAATTGATATGTATATTTGATAGGCACATCTCTGCAGAACGTATTGTACAGCTATAATTAAAACTTTGGTAAGGATTTATTGAAATGTCAATACCTTTATAAGCTTACAGTATTGAACATAGTTGCCTCCTTTTTACCATTTATAATCTATTATCTTCAATTCAACAATGGTATATCTGTGTATGTATTTTGCCATTTAAAATTATTTCATTTTTTGCAAAAGAACTTCCAAAGAATCACTGCTAATAATAAATTGCAACCTCTGTTCCTCAAAGAAATAAACACGTTGCAGCACTTTGTCAGACTTTTTATGGGATGTTTTGTAACATTATATGAATATTGACCAAAAGTCAACCTTTTTAAGATCAACAGTCAAACAGGGCAAACGGTAATTACCATCTGGTTACCTACAAGTTATTGTTTTTCTTCAGCAAAGGCAGCTATAACTTTGTTTCACACCAACACTGTCTTACAAAAGCCAATCATGCAAGACGCAATCATTGGATTCCAAAAAGGAAAATTGCACTTGTGTAACTAACAAACAAAAACTCTTATTCAGATAAATACAATTTGCTGTGAAGCCCCTGAAGGCTATCTTCATTTTGTGTGGCACAATGAATCATACAGTAGAACTATCATTATTTTTATATTAATTTATTTAGTAAATGGCATATTACTGAAGATAAACACCAGGTTTGTATTGCCACTAAATTGTGTAATAGGCTTAACTGTTAAAGTCACCATTGAAAACAAAAAGTTTCCCACAATTAATCTTAACTTATAGTCAATTCAATGGTCCAGAGACCTACTGTCATAGCTTGACATGGACCTTTATGTGATTCCTAATGCTCTGAGCGATCTGCGCCTCACTCTTCATCCTGTTATAATAGTCGATGAACAGGCCGTCAGGGTTGACCAGGTATATGAGAATGGTGTGATCCACAATGTAGTCCCCATCGTCGTCTTTAGCCCCAGGGCTGGCGTACACCCTGTAGTCCTTCCCTGCGCTCTTGACCTCTTCCGCCGTGCCCGTCAGTCCGATCAGACGGGGATGGAAGTCCTTGACGTATTTAGCTAGAGCGGCTACGTCGTCTCTGTCGGGGTCCACGGTGATGAAGAGCGGCTGCACGGGCGGCAGACTGGGGTCCTTGTCCAGGGCAGCCACCACAGCACTCATCTTGTCTAGCTCTTCGGGGCAAATGTCTGGGCAGTGTGTGAATCCGAAGTACAACAGCACCCAGCTGTCAAGGAAGTCCTTCTTCGTTCTGCGCTCGCCCTTGTGGTCCAAGAGGCTATAGTTGCCCTGGCCCAGAGCTACCTTCTTAAGCTGTTCCAGACGCTGCCGCTGCTGCAAGTGTTGCTTCTCCGTATACACAAACCACCAAGTACCCAGCAGACCTCCGCCGAACAACAGGGTCACCGCCAGCCGTGTGCACAGCTTGATATTCGCGGTTCTTGCAGAGGGTTTAGGGCCCGACGAGGAAAATAATCTCTGAGAATTCTGGCTGCCGGGATAGTAATTACACCTTCTATGTGTATGGTGCTGTCGCAAAGAACAATAAAGTCCTGAACTGCTTTTTAACTTCGGATGTCCACTTGTTAGTGACTGTGCTGATAGCCACACGTTCTTTATGTCAGAGGAGACAGAGCCCCGCAGGATCACGCGTGCATTCGAGGCAAACCCTAGAAGCCTTGCTGCTCCTCTCTGGAAGTCGTCTGCTAAAAAACAACCAAGTCCCAGCATCGTTTCTTCCAGGGAAGACGTTCTCCTCTTACTACGGGGAAGATACAATAATTTTCTTTTGAGATGAGAAGAGTTTCTTTACGGTATCTTACACCGACGAACCACGTATAGAAATGCTCTGAAATGAACAGTGAACGGAATTCACTTTAGCATTAGCAATCCATTGAAGTTGTAAACCTAATACATGTTAATATTATCACACAAACAACATGGACGTTATGAAACGTTTCAAACAATATGTCAAGAGATGCAGCAAATATGCTGTAGGTTTACCTGGAGATGAAAAACGAGCTAAACGTGAAGTACGGTATCGTGAAGTGTGACTTCTGACGGTTGTGAAATGTGAAGGTGACGTAAACATGCAATTCCGTGTCCAATATATTCGACAATTAAAGTAGCAACAAAATGATGTCAGAAAAACTACAGGAATTGTAAAAAAAAAAATACATACATGTTTGTAATTGTTGATACTAATTATTCTGATTATGCCAGTTACATTTTATATTATTGGCAGATTCGCGTATAACATTGTTATGAATGTATCCACTAGATGGTGCAATATATCAGGATGGACACAATAGAACTGGTCTCCATAATGTTACTGTAGGTAGGTCTACTTCACACATATTGTAGAAAATAACATAGTAGATCAGTAAAATCATAGCCTGCTATGCATAGCCTTTTAGTATTATGTAGGCTATGTTAATCAGTATAACATTCCTTTAACATTAACCTACTGTTACTACCTAATAAATCCTAATCTTATGACTCTCTTTCCTGTTTATGACTAGGCCCTGTTTCCACTGGCTCCCTCCCACCATACCCTCACTGCATGGGTTCCTGCTGTGACTCTTCAATAAATACTTCATCAAACGTGGCCCAGTATTGTCTGTTTACTAAAGTATATGTCACCCTTCCTAAATAATGTATAACACATTTGTATGTGATGCACATTAAATCTGAAATGTGAACAGGACATATAAATATGTATATACATACATATATATATATACACACATATATATATATATATATATATATATATATATATATACATATACATATATACACATACATATATACACATATATATACACATACATATATACACATACATATA
>JAODTR010092467.1:0-13874 GCA_025399935.1 Amblyopsis rosae | reverse complement strand
GATTATATCTCCAAACTGGCCTGGGAACGTCTCGGGATCCCCCAGTCAGAGCTTGCTGATGTTGCTCGGGAAAGGGATGTTTGGGGTCCCTTGCTGAAGCTGCTGCCCTCGCGACCCGACTCCGGATAAACGGGAGAAGATGGATGGATTGCAATAGATGACTATACATGGACTCAAACAGTTTGGTGTTTTTCTCCAAACATTTTTCCAGTGTCCTTTGAGAACATTTTCTGGGGTGAGTAGTGTTGCCTGCAGCAAGTTATTATGCCCGCCTGCCCCTTTATAACACATCTTCCATCTGCTGTGACGTCAGTAACCTGGACTACGAAGGCCTCTAGGTTAGATTAGCATGTGTTTAGAGTGGTTTATAGGTAGATTGACTTAGATAATAGAAATACTGGACCTTGACTCAGGAACTATTTATGCCATGGAAATTGGACCACATGAAAACTTACTTTGCTGAGCCTCTAATGCAAAAGTAAGGTAGGAAATATGAACTCCACTACAAATATTAGATACTTATATATTTCGGTGACAGAAGAGGAATGACAGCTCCAACCAGCAAATGTACTCTATGTAAGTAACCTGTGACTGGGCTTTTCAACAACTCACTATAATAAATGGACCTGCCATCAAATCCATCTCCCCTTTCATTGGTTGTGGAAAACAGAAATGCTTCTAAAGTTTAGGCGACTCTTAAGAAACAGACTCAACACTGCTAAACAGTGTGCATCATGTGTTGCCATTGTATTTCAGCCAGCAGTTTGCAGCCTTCAGAAAAAGTATATTTGTATTAGCCTTGTTATGGTGACAGACAATACATGTAATGCACATTTGGTGGATTGTTAAATTAAAGCTTTTAAAATGTGTGTGCACAGGCCTTCATTTTGAACAAGGACTAAGTACAATATGTTGTCAAAATGCCTTCCTCCATTGTTTTAATTCGCTGAGTATGTAATCTCACTGATGACACTGTACTTATTTATGTGGTGGTAATTATTTATCAAGAAAATTGCCTCGGAAATTTGCTTCTGTTTCGTCTAATGAATACAAATTTTATTGGAGGAAAATTGGTTCTGTGTCGCATTCATGCATCACTAGGTTTAATTAAAATACAACAAAGTTCTTGACTAATCATAATTTATAGAGCTCTCTCTTTAGATTTGGTCTTTCATTCTCTGAGTGGAGTTAGTCTAAGTCTCAACCTATGGTGATCTTCCAACCTCAGTGCAGTTTTAGTTTTGTTCATTGCTTCAGTGAAAGAATGCACAAGAGCTTTAAGACCAGGCCTGCAATTAGTATTTGAGGAAGCGTGTTCAATGAACAAGCTAATTGCTTTTTAACCTCATGAGAAGTGACTCAGATCTTCTATTTAAGTAATAGAAGAAATTTGCACGGTGACTAAATGAACTGTTCTTAAAAACTGGCCTTGGCTCTCTGTGCACAGAGACGTAGAGTTTGTTTGCTATAAATGTAAATAAAGTGTCCAATTAACAATGTGAGCAGTCTGCAACTGACTGCAAATGTATTGTGAAAGACTCCAGCTCACTACAGTAATAACAAAAGGCGGTGTTAACACTCACACAGCTAAGCTAATAGGTGAAAAAGAAACCTAAGCCTTTCCTGCACAGCATCGTGCACACGCGTGGTCATGTGTGTGCAGGTGTGCGTTGCTGATCTGTGTTGGATAGGCAGCTCTGGTGCCGAGCATGTGTGAAAAGAGGTATAGGAGGCAGCTTGTGTGTGCGTGTGCATGAGTGTGTGCGTGTGCATGTGCGTGTGCACGTGCGTGTGCATGTGCATGAGCGTGTGCATGTGTGTGTGTGTGTGTATAGACGGTGGCAGAGGGCTGAGCCAGGCTGGAGCCTACGGAGAATGTCCAGAGAGTGACCATCTGTTACCGCATTGCCACTTCTATCTCCACCACTCTTCCCGACTCTACATCGGTGACTCATAATGTGTGGGCTTATTGACCTGAGCAAGGCCGTGAGGTTTTCTCATGTAGCTGTTTATTTTTAATATGATACATTTCAGTTGTGCATAAGGTTGTTTACATTGTTTACATGTTTCATTCAAAATGTGTTACATGCAAACAATGGGTATATTAATGTTTTGTTTTGCCGTGGGTCAAAAAAGGTTGCGAACCTTTGTTCATCAACCAGCTTTTCACCCCAGACTACCCAAAATCAAAAGGGTGACATACTGGCTTGACCGATGTGGATGCCTGACTGATGTAGATGCACCGTCCACCCGCACTGTTGGCAGCAAAAAGTTAAAGCGCACAAAGGTAAATTTAAGACAAGGTGGCAGCCCCCTACTAATGGGCCTGCATTCCCAAGCATCAGCGCATTTGTGGCGGTAATTATAGGGCGTTGTAAAACCCAATGGCTGAGAATTGTTCTGTAAATACCCGCAGAACGTGGCTTTGCAGTCACGACGATGTCAGTGGAGAGATTTATAACTGGTACATACAGTAGAACTACACAATAATTGCTCTCCGGGGGAATTTTTGCATGGCACATGCACTATACTTGTATATATTTACTTGTAACTGTGTGTGTGTGTGCGTGTGTGTGTGTGTGTGTGTGTGTGTGTGTGTGTGTGTTAGAGAGAATACACTAAGAATACATATATATAAGAATAAGAGAATAGAGATAGAAACAGTAAAACACACACACACGCACACAGACACACACACGCACGTGCACACACAGATACAAAAGTGCCAACCTGCTAGTGAATCAGAGCCACATTTATCACCTCAGCAAAATCATAATTAGTCTGTTTTCGTAACGACAGGCATATTCTCTAATGATGAGCATATGCAGAGATACTTAACACTTTATTCTACTCTGGAACTGTGATTAGATGCTCTGCTACTGGGCTTGAGCTATAAAAAAATACACCCACAATGTAAAATGGCTTAGGGCCTGCGTGCGTGTGCGTGTGTGTGTGCGTGTGCGTGCATGTGCGTGTGCGTGTGTGTGTGTCTTTATATTGACAACTTTGATTCTGCATACAGCATATATTTACATTACAGTCAGGAAAGCGTCTTAGAGACAAATTTAATTTGATGATTGGAGCTAATGTGTGTGTGTGTGTGTGTGTGTGTGTGTGTGTGTGTGTATGTGTGGGGGTGGGTGTGTGTGCATGCGTGCGTGCGTGCGTGTGTGAGTGTGGATGTGTGTGCGTGTGTGTGCGTGTGTGAGTGTGGAGTGTGCACATGTTTGGGCAGGGAAAGGGAGGGGGGTTGGATGTGCTCTGTATAGTGATGCTCTCGTGGATAAAGCAATATTCCCTTGGAGGCCTCTATGCATACTCACCCACCTGCCGTGTTTCCCTAAAGTTACAGCCCCTCCCCCTTCCCAACACACACACAATGCTGTCTCACCTTTTCTGTAAGACTCAGCTTGTCTCGTGTCTAAATCTTCACACCTGCGAGGAATGGATGTGACCTTTTTACGTTTAAAGAGACGTGTCAGCCGTAATTTCCCATTCAGCGCAGCAACTGTCATTTTCGGTTGAGGAAATAGGTCAAACAAAGGTTGTTTTAGTGTATGTAGCTTGTTAAACTGTCTCCATCTACTAAAATTGGGGTCAATGTTATTTAGACGTCTTGCTCAAGGACACATCAAACTGTATTCTTTGGGAATACTGTTCATGCAGTATGCCGTGAATTATTTTCGGGTGCATTTAAGGTGGTAAATTTAGTGGATTATATTTCTTAGTGTAATACATATAGTGGTTATAAATATAGATGTAGGGATCCCCTGAAGGGCCGAACGAATTCTCAGACTAAATACAAATTTGAGTAACTAAGCGTATTGTGTTTTAACAAAATATAAAACTTCACACATTGTTTCAGTGGTGTTTATGCAATGGTATTTTTTCAATTATATTTATTGCAGGTTTTTGCAGCTAAATTAACATTTACTTAGTTTGAAATAATAAGAGTTTATAGTTGCTGCAGGACAAAACCAACTGATCGATACCTCGTGTGTGTGTGTGTGTGTGTGTGTGTGTGTGTGTGTGCGTTTGTGTGTGTCTGTTAATCTTCTTTTGACTTCTTCTAGGTGTTGTGTGTCCACATGTGGCATGGCGTTGGTTCTACTTTATAGAGTCCAAGTCAAATTTCCCCAGAAAGTGACAATAAATAGCTATTGGGTGAAAACAAGTGCAGGTTTATAGTGTAAATGGCAATAAAGTCCACATGATAATGATTTAAATGTCTCTCTCTCTCTCTCTCTCTCTCTCTCTCTCTCTCTCTCTCCATCTTAGCGGACAGCTGGCCATTCGTACTGATTCCACATTAGGCGATGACAGCGCTGCGGGGAGCCAGCACCCTTCCTGGTACCTTTATCTTCCCAGTGGGCTTTGCGCTGCCGTTATCTGGTGCCTGCAGCCGCCCACCAAGGAGCAAAACGGTAAACAGGAAGCGATGTGCGGACACAGCCGTGGGGCGGACGCTGTGCTCTGAAGAGGCTCGGTGGAGCTCACAACTCACTCTCATGATAATCAGATTCATTCCCTCACCGTTGGAGCACCAGGCAACGTTATACCTGCTGTGTGTGTGCGTGCGTGTGCGTGTGTGTGTGAATGGTTTGCTCAGCAGTTGCCTTAGTTTTATGAAGAGGGAGTCATATGTTGGAAGTACAATATGTCGGTGTACTGTTGCAGTAATACTTGTGCATGCTGCACAGGTAAGGCTAATGGGGTGTGAGTTTTAGTGAGATATACGCACATGGCAGTTTTGTGGCTTTGTTTAATGGAAGGAAGAAAGTCTAGTATGCAATGTGTTCGCTATAAGCTTCTTATTAATCATTTATATTAATGACTGTATGAGTGTATTTACTCTATGCTTTTTTGTGTGTGTGTACATGTGCGTGTGTGTGCGTGTGTGTGCGTGTGTGTGCATGTGTGTGCGTGCTTGTGTGCATGTGTGTGTGTGTGTGTGTGTGTGTGTGTATGCGCTTGTGGTGAAAGTTGAATCACTGAGCAGCATGAACCTACTGGCAAGTGGATATATATAAAGTCAAATTCTGAGCCAACGGGCCATTTCATGAAGCCTATCTCAAGACACCATTAGCTAGGTCACATCACGTCAGGCCAAATCATGTCACATTTGCAAATGAGTTGCCAAGTCCGGTTTCATTGATGAATTTGCTTGATTTCACCCTGTGTGAAATATTTGCTGATTGTTATATTATTTTACAGACAGTAAATAATTCATGAATGCCAAAGGGATTAAAGTAGAAAAAAGCCTTTTGCCATTTGGCCTTACATTTGACGGAGTCCCAAGGTGAAGATGAATCACTAAGACACTTCACAGCAGTAGGCTAAGCAAGCCTTCCATTTCACTGATCTCATTATAGATTCTCATTTGATCTGGACATCAGTTTAGGAAAAGCACAACATACACATGCATTGCTTTCTCAACTGAGAAAGGCTCCTTAATACAGTTTTAAAAGGAGTGTTGCAGTTTTGTAAAGGGTGTTTTATATAAAATATTGTCTCTTGATCCCATGCAATGCAAACCCATGTTACAAATTTTGGCAAAATCCTCTTGACTCAACATGTTTGTTAGTAAAGTACACACACAGAGGACCAAACTGCCAGAATCCATTGGAAACTTGCATCCACAATTGGTATAATTTTAATGTTGTCTTGCGGTGCCAGGGTCCTAAGAGCCAACTGGTGTTACTGTTATCAAACTTCCAAAAACCCTACAGGTTTAAATAAGTGGCAACATTACATCAACTTAGATAGTCACCCTGTGATACAGATGGACTCAATCATTTTGCTTTTACTTAGCCATAAACCCTTCTTTGTGCAAATTAACACATTTGATCCTTTAGTCATCATTACAAGTTCAAAGTGAAGAGAATAGCTCAGGAGTATCCGTCATGAACTTGACCGTAATCATTTATTGAGGACTGATCAACTGGAATGTATTGACAGGGATTGAGATTGAGGTACCCACAGTACGCTGGGAAAGGCAGTTGGCCTGTAACCCTGAACAGGACAAAGCAGGTAAATATTATGAATGTGATGTCGAGTTTGGTCTTTCTATCTGTTCCTATCTGTCTCTCAGCGGTTAGCATATACACACAAGTGTTTGACACCAGTAAATATTCAATTTATACAACATATTTCCCCTTGCTCAAAGACTTTTAACAAAAGTCCACTGGTGCGTGAGACACTGCTTGACAGACAAAAAGTCATATGGCACCAAATATGCAATTTCCGGCCGGCCCCTTTCATTGGCAGACACTATAGTGGAATAATATCCTGGCATATGCAGCACCAGCATATACTGGTCTGTAAGTGCCAGAAAGTATCAAACACCTTGCATGCTGCCACATGAAGTGATACAGGTCCACAATCTGTATCCCCACAAACAGAAGAGACAGTGCCACATGCTGTTACCATCATTCATTTATCACCGTGAGTTATACCTTCTGATGAATCACCCTCATCTCCAGGCTCATGGCTAATCGCAGTTTGTTAAGTTGTTAACAGTAGCAGTAATTGAGACAATATTGCGCTTAGATGTTGCAGGCTGCAGGAATAATGACTCTGATCCTTGCTGTTATATGGTATATTTCACTCAGAATAAGGTTTCTGAGGCGCAGGACGGTTTGCAGTTTGGGGGCACACATGCTGTGCTTTCAGGATAAACTTCAACCCATTATAATTTCAACTGCTTTTCCCAACCAAAACAAACTGGTTTATCTGCTGTTGCCTACAGCTAAAATAATCATCTTTCATAACCATGGTAATAATCATTAATTTAGTTGTGCTATGCTGCATAAAACTTCTATAGAGTGGGCCCAACAATATTATCGACATAGTAACACTGTCAACATACGTATGCGCATTTTCTACAATGAACTACTTTGAAACAGCAACTCAAAATGCCTAGACCCTATGCGACAGCATTACAACAATGATGTCCTGTAATTGCAAATTTTGCCATTCTATAACAGAGGTACATCTGGAGCCACTATAACGCACGGAATCTACACAAACTTTAAATGTATACATTGTGTTATAGCACCTTCAGAACCCCAAGCTCACTGTTTATGTTGTAAACAACTATGAATGTGGCTGTAAACCGAGGGATTTAGGGTGGGGGAGCAGTGTTTGATGATCACTTGCTCTCAGAGTTCCAAACCGAAACAACAATGTCAACCACTTAACACAATGTGTTTAAATATTAGCATACTTTTTTTCTATCACTTCTTAATAATGCGTACCTCTGAAATATTGCCTACCTAAGGTCTAACTCTCGGGTTTTGGAATTAATAATAAGATTCCATGTATTGGAATAATGAATATTGATACTATAAAATGACATTTATGCTCATATCTGTCTACAGTTTCACTCTTTTATGAGTAATTCAGGATGTATTGCAATCCATAGGTATGCGGAATATATTGGTTTGCTGGAGGGACAGTTGCTAGTGTGGCTGCAGAACGTACTGTACAGTAGAAGCCCGTGTGTTGTATTTAGTGTATGGGCTTAGCTAGTTGCGTATTAGAGGTCTGGCAGTTAACTCTGTGGAGGGGTTTATCTGCAATGCAGCAGATGGGAGGGTTTCAGGAGTGGACTCTCTCTGGACCAGGTACTTTACCCCCCCCCCCCCACACACCCCCCCCCCCACACACACACACACACACACCCTCCACACATGGATTGATCCACAGCACAGCTTCTCCCATCCCCTCCTTATGTACCTATGCTTCATGTGGCCCAAACGCTGCATCACCAACCTGTTTCTTGTGGTTCCTCAAAGAGGACAATTGAATGAGCCTGTTTACACAGATAACTCAAACGCTTCTGTTTGCCTCCCATCCTCTACAAATTCTCATTGAATCAACCATGACCAAATTGCCGTTCTCTTTTTTAGTTTTGATAGTTTCTGTAAGGATGCATTTTGACTCAGAACAACTCACTTACATGTAAGTTACTCCACAATCCTCTCCCAGCTCGACAGAAACACAAACGTGTGTAGCTTTAAGAAGAGGGGTAGGGAAGAGTGTGAGTCATAATACAGTGTAGGGGAAGGCGGATCAGTGACACAATACTCATTTGTGTTAAAACATGCTTTTGCAATGCTTGTTTCAGCATCGAGAGCCACACGTCGATGAATGCACTGTACCTTTAAAGTAGTTTGAGTTATAAAAAACATACTGTATAAACATGTGACCTCACTCAATTCATAATAAACATGGGGGTATGGAACCAGTATCTTAATTTGCCTGCAGTGTGAACAAGACATAATTACACAATATGATTGACTTATCTTTCCTCATGCACAATGATCCTACTATACATCATCTTCAGGCAACAGTATTAGTTAATCTTTTTTGCAGTTCGCATAATTCTAATACAATAAAAATGTTAATAAGGCTGCTAATGTCTATCACTGCAGGCAATGTGCATTTTGACCAGCTGCATGCAGGGAACAGATGTAAAGATGATCTCTAGACAGACTTCGCTTAAACTCTCTCTCTCTTCCTGGGAAGATTGACCAAATACTGTTCTTGTAGGATATCCCTGCATTGTTCTTGTAAGATATCTCTGCGTTGTTCTTGTAGGATATCCCTGCATTGTTCTTGTAGGATATCCCTGCTTTGTTCTTGTAAGATATCCCTGCATTGTTCTTGTAAGATATCTCTGCATTATTCTTGTAGGATATCCCTGCTTTGTTCTTGTAAGATATCTCTGCATTGTTCTTGTAAGATATCCCTGCTTTGCTCTTGTAAGATATCTCTGCATTGTTCTTGTAAGATATTTCTGCATTGTTCTTGTAGGCTATCTCTGCGTTGTTCTTGTAGGATATCCCTGCGTTGTTCTTGTAGGATATACCTGCATTGGATAATGATGAATTCACCACAGCTAGCCCTCTGCTGCACATCTGGGTATAGATGAAGGCTCTGGTGCCTGCCTGCCTGCCGGCTTGCCTGCCTGCCTGCCTGCCGGCCTGCCTGCCTGCCTGCCGGCCTGCCGATATACCTTGACCTTTCTTAAGGGCACATGGCTGACATCATTGCACAGTTTAAAGCTTGTGTTTGGCTGTGGTGTAGACATCTGCACCCATCACCCAGCTTGAACACACACACACACACACACACACACCAGTGCACACACACACACACACACGCGCACACATACATGCATGCATGCGCACACACAAACACACACACACACACACGCACGCGCACACACACACACACACACACACACGCACGCGCGCACACACACACACACACTTGCCTGCACATGCTACAGGTGTACACACACTTGACTTCCATGCACAAAGTACACTAGTTTTAGCCTAGCCTGAGGTGTTTAGTGCAGCCTGCTGTGGCTGGCTATGTAGGGCAGTGTCACTGCTTATATTAATGTAGGTGGGCAAACACACCCGTAAGCAGGTGTTGCATGAGAAAGCTAGATGTGTGTGTGTGTGTGTGTGTGTGTGTGTGTGTGTGTATGTATGAGCAGCTCTGTTATAGACCATGTTATGGCTACTGTTTCCATGTCAGGTACAGTATAGCTAGAGTTGGGCATGTTATATTAGGAATAAGACTGGCAGGATAGATAATCAACTATGCCATTATGCCGGCCACTTTGTGATCTTATGGAGGAATAGGTTTTAATATTAAGCTGATAGTGTCGTATTTTTTTATGGAAGTGTGGATTTACCGCACTTTAACTGGCCAACTTAATGATACACATTTGTTAATATACTTAATTATAACACAAAGTCACCGTTCTAATTACCTAATATGCTGATCTTATATCCCGTAAAAACATTTTAGGAGGTAACATACTGTCAGAGGGTGCAGCAGTAATTGGGAGGGATCCCTTTCGCTTTGGCACAGCTGTGTGCATTTGTGACTGTTGCCAGCAGGGGGCGAACACTGGCTGTGTCACGTTATAGATGGGCTGCATCTTCCTCTGATCATCTTACCCCTCCCCCACTTTTCTGCGATCTTCTCGTTTGCCGTGTTGCAGAGAGAGAAATGTGATTTAGCTGGAAGGCCAGCAGTATTCAAATTACCTTCCAGCTCACGGGGGGAGGGGCCCACATTACAGATGTTATTTTTGGGGGCCTATACAGATGTTATTTTGGGGAGGGGGGTGGACACATGAAGCGGGGTGTCTGTGGTCCTCCCACAGGAACTCTAGAGTGTCAAACACTTGGTTTCCTGCATTTTGATGAATTTATATGTAGCAATTGCCTTTTATTAGGCTTTTGTAAAACTATGTCCAAATATGCGGGTTTGCTTAGGCCTATCACAAATGTAACACAAATTAATGTTTTTCTGCTAGACAAGATCTAATCTTCGTTGATACGCAATACACAAATACTGCTTAAGGAGCGGACCAATTAGAAAGTCACGGCAAACAGAACATTCTCAAGAGTTATAAAGGATATTATAACAGACAATTATAATTGTCACAGGTAAGATGCATAATAATTGGAAACACATATACACGTCAGTTTATAACATGCACCCCCGGCGATACGATAGAAAAACTTAAGCAAATCAGAATTTATTTTGTTAATTTAAGTCCCGTATACCGTATTATATCATAATGAATGGTGTAGGGCTAACTGTGATGCGGTCAACAAAATTGGACCTGAGAAGGGCTCTGCCACACGCTGTGATCTAACAGTTCATAGACATAACCACGAAAGTATATACATGGATGGCGAATTCAAATTTAACTAGGGAGGCACTGGCCAGAACTACTGATTCGAACACTGAAGGCCAGACAATTTAGTGGCTGTTGGAGGGACGTACAAACCATTTCGTCGCCTTTACGCGAGGACAATCTTAATATCCCACACTACAGTGTCTCATACTATGCCGCCGACTATAGAACATTTTAAACACGATGGAGTAGAAAACGTCGATGAATAATCTGCATCCCTAAAAGGCTGCCATGCATGATGCAATTTCCATTGAGGGCAGTCATTAGATGACGTGTGTAGTAGCCTACAAGTGTGTGTGTTTGTGATCTGAGTGTGTGTGTATTTTGGGGGTGGAGGTTGCCTGAGCGTGAAAAGAAAGTGGGTCTGTGTTTGAGAAAAAAAAATAGACAAAGTGCACACCTCTTGGCCCCCAGGCAAGTAGACAACACACACGCACGCACACACACACACACATACACACACATACTGTATAGAGAGCATCTCCTCGCCTCTTTCCCTTCTTCATCCTCCATACGCTATAGTCGCTTCGCGGCGCGTACGCGAGCCCCTATCCGTGTGAGCGCGCTCCTATGGCTCTTAGTCTGAGCTCATTTTTATCGGACAGCCTCAACTAGCAGGCTCTCTCTCTCTCTCTCTCTCTCTCTCTCTCTCTCTCTCTCTCTCGACGCTGAGGTAGAGACGTTATGTAGGCGAGGAGCAAATCCTCAGTGTTGTCCGTCTATGTCAGTATTGGAAGGTGCAGCAGCGCAGCAACAGCGATAACCTCTCCTCCACCATCATGTGCCGTCTGCACCCTGCCAGACAGACCCCCTATTCCGGTTGACAACCCTTTACAATTCGGTGCCGCGGATTAGGAGAGAAGTCGGGAGGAAGGAAGGAAGGAGGAAGGTGGCATGATGGAGATGTGTGTGCGTGTTTGCGGGGAAGCAGGGCTGTGGAATGTGTGTGACGACGGGCACGGGGAGATGCTGTGAGCTGTGGTGCTGCTAGCAGGCATCTGCGCACGGAGCCGCGGCGCGCACCCCTCCTCCCCTCCCGTCCGGCGCTCAGTCTCAACGCTCAGCCCGTACAACCACTCGCCGTACTGGGGGATTAGCTTCACGCTGCTCGCTCTGCACGCCGCCCAACACCGGAGCCCCACAAGGATGTTCTTTGTAACGAACAGGTATGTGCAGCGCGTCCGTTCGGGGGAAGGCTGGCTTCTCTGCACGCTGTTTTTATTTTTTTATTTTTTTTACTTGAGTCGATTGTTGCTTCCCCCATTCCGCCCGTGACCCTGTCTGTGGAATTATCCAACGTAACTGGAGAACGATGCTCTTCTATGGCGTGTTCTGTCGATAGTAAGAAGTATCGGCGTTTGTTCGAGCACTAGGCGTCATCTTGCTCATAGTCATAATCACAATGACAGTAACTTACGCATCTGCGAAAATACAGCTAATTGTGCCCCACCGGGTATTTATATGGCACCGTGTTATTTATATGACAACATGCATGCATGCAATTTAGTTGTTTTGCAACGGGAGAGACCGGGGTTGGGTTGGGTGGTCATGCCATGCCCGCCAAAGGCACAGTGATATTTTGATTCATTAGATAAGACAAGCTGTTGTGGTGCTGGCTAGGTTTCCGGCGTTGGCACTCAGATATTTCAGTACCCGGAAAGAGCACGGGCCAGTCGGAGGAAGGGACCGACTGTAGCTGAGATTGGACGCGTGGGTTGCTCACACTCAACTCAACGCACGCAGTCGTATGCTGCATGCTATACCATCTCAAACACGCACAGCCATAGGCTACGTATGTAGGCTATGCTTGAATATTTTGTGCAGGGATCACGGACGCGCGCACATGTCAATGCACACACCCACCCACAGTCGGGTCTAATCCACACACACGCGCACTCAAACACACACAAACACCATAATCCATAATCCTGTGCCCTGGAGACATGACGTAACACACTGGTCGTTTTTATACAGTAGCTCTCCCATATCTTTTCCAAAGGTTTCCAGAATGGTGTGGTCACTGGTCACAGTCAACCTGCCACATTAGATGGAGCACAGCATGCAGAAGAAATGGCACAATTAATTAAAATGGCACGCTGAGCCAATTTTCATTAGGAGAAAACAACAGACAATATATTACAACAGTATTGCAAGGAGGAGGTTTGCTTGCATTCAAATTAAACCACATTTAACAGTGTGGTGTGCAATGCACTGCACATTACATGGGGTATTTTATAGAGATGCAATTGTTGCCCCTGCACATCCAAGCAGTGCTGATGGCATCAGAGGTCCAGAGCTCTTGTGGGTGTGGCAGAGAAGCTGTTGCTCTCTTCCCTCTCATCCACACACGCGCGCACACACACACACACACACACACACACACACACACACACACACACATTACCAAAGGTATTCCTGAGTCACCTATAATAGCTAAGATAACCCATGCTGCTTCAATAAACCTTGAGGTATTTAAAAATATTGTCAGTAATATGAACAAAACATGAAACCCATGAAATAATTCACTGTTTGTGTCTGGGGCTGGATATACTATAGACCGATGGTTGAATATGACACCCAGCACTGATTGGGTGTTGCTCGTTGTAGTAGTCTGATCATTGGGGATGAGTTGTCACTCTTGGTCTGGCAGTCATGACATCTCAATATGACTGAAACAGGCATAGGCTGTTTAGGGAAACCTCTAGTTTTCAACCTTTACACACTTTTGAATGATAGCACACTTTTGTATTTTTGTATTATTGCTGTTTGCCATTCACATGGGAGAGCATGTCTGTCTATAGCACAGCAGGTGGATTTGTGAGTGAGTATCTTGTTTGCTGTATTACAGTAATTGCTTGTTAGGCTGTAAAATGCCTTGCTCAAAGGCCAGTTATATTGACTGCTATCAAGGCTGAACGGAACAGAATCAGATGATAGGTTTAGCCTTTTTCTGAAGGAATAATATAACAACAATGGTATTATATAAAAAAGTAAAATAAAACATGAATGATCATGTATTTTTTATTACATATACAAGCTAATGCATTACAATGTCAACATGTTTTAGAGACAGTGTGAGGATCCTGCACTGCTGAAGGGTTAGTAGTGGCTAGGGGGCGTGTCTACTCCTGCTGACACAGGCATGCCA
>JAODTR010092456.1:0-13874 GCA_025399935.1 Amblyopsis rosae | reverse complement strand
TGTTGGATTTTTTTCTTATGTGCATATATAAACTGTTACATTTAGCAAAATAATAAATATAATAATAATAATAATAATAATAAAGAAGAAAATAATGAATATGGAGAAGTGAAACGTCTTTCCTGTCTCTTTAAACATTTTGATGAAACCTCAAACTCAGCAAAAAAAGAAACTTTCAACTGTTTTTACTTTATTAACTTGTAAACTTAATGTGTGCAAATATTTGTATGAACGCTTAAAGAGTCAACACCATAGACATAAACTACAAATATTTCACAGACATGTGACTAACAGAAATGGAATAATGTGTCCCTGAATGAAGGGAGGCTCAAAATCATAAGTACCAGTCCGTATCTGGTGTGGCCACCAGCTGCATGAAGTACTGCAGTGCATCTCCTCATGGAATGCACCATATTTGTCAGTTCTTGCTTTGAGATGTTTTCTCACTCTTCCACCAAGGCACTTGCAAGTTCCTGGACATTTCTGCGGGGAATGGCCCTAGCCCTCACCCTCCGATCCAACAGGTCCCAGACGTGTTCAATGGGATTAAGATCCGGGCTCTTCGCTGGCCATGGCAGAACACTGACATTGCTGTCATGCAGAAAATCATGCACAGAACGAGCAGTATGGCTGGTGGCATTGACATGCTGGAGGGTCATGTCAGCATGAGCATGCAGAAAGGGTACCACATGAGGGAGGAGGTTGTCTTCCCTGTACCGCACAACATTGAGATTGCCTGCAATGACAACAAGCTCAGTCCGATGGTGATGTGATATACCGCCCCAGACCACGGAGCTGTCCTTCCTGTCTCCCTGTAGCACTGTCTTAGGCGTCTCGCAGTGCGGACATGGCAATTTATTGCCCTGGCCACATCAGCAGTCCTCATGCCTCCCTGCAGCATGCATAATGCACGTTCACGCAGATGAGCTGGGACCCTTGGCATCTTTCTTTTGGTGTTTTCACAGTCAGTAGAAAAGTGTTAACGACCGTTCCACAGGTGCATGTTAATTCATTGATTATGGTTAATTGAACATGCATGGAAAACATCGTTTAAACCCTTTACAATATAGAACTGTAAAGTTATTTGGATTTTTACGTTATTTTTGAAATACATAGTCCTGAAAAACTGATGTTTCTTTTTTTGCTGAGTTTATGTCAATATGAACCTGTGCTCTCTAAATCATAATTAGGTAAAACATTAGGCCTACTACATACACTATTCAATTCCAGTCCTGGAGGGCCGCTGCCCCTGCATGTGTTAGATGTCTCCCTGCTCCAACACACCTGGTTCTAATGAATGGGTCATTAGAAGCCTGATAACACCTGTTGGAGAAGGGAGACATCTAAAACAATAAGCCGTGCACTCCATAGTTACTGAAAAAAGTTATAACATAACTAGTCACTAGTAACTAGTTACTTCCCAACACTGGTTATAGCAATGCATTACCTCGGCATCTGGTATGTCCATAATGTCACTAGTCTGCAGAAAAAGAGCTGCTACATGGTGACGTTTTTGCTTTGCCCACACCTCTTTTTGCTGTGAACCCTTCCTTTGTCTGCCAGGATGGTGTCATTTGCCTATATTTCTTCTCTACTGTGCTGTTCTTTGGCCCTATTAACAGTGTGGTTACCACTATCAACAGCTATTTGAGTTCAGTTGTTATTTCATAATTTAGCTGGCTAAACTCACATTAGCTCTGAGAGAGAACACTATAGTAGCCCTAATTAAAATGACCTATAGGGTCATCCTAAAAGGGATTGTTTCTGAATATCTTACATGTATGTAAGATATGCATGTACAGTGCCTTGGAAAAGTATTCACCCCCCTTGACTTTTTACCTATTTTGTTACATTACATATTTTAGTTAATTGTTTTTTTTATTTGAATTGTATGTGATGGATCGGAACACAATAGTCTAAATTGGTGAAGTGAAATGAGAAAAATGTATACATAAAACAGTTTTTTAGAAATAAAAAACTGAAAATTGGCATGTGCATATGTATTCACCCCCTTTGTTATGAAGCCCAT
The DNA here is from genome assembly GCA_025399935.1 of Amblyopsis rosae. Lineage (NCBI taxonomy): Eukaryota > Metazoa > Chordata > Actinopteri > Percopsiformes > Amblyopsidae > Amblyopsis > Amblyopsis rosae. The sequence continues at coordinate 11,845 of JAODTR010092456.1, read as the reverse complement.
AAAAATCTCTGGTGCAACCAATTACCTTCAGCAGTCACATAATTAGCAAAATGATGTCCACCTGTGTGCAATCTAAGTGTCACATGATCTGTCAGTACATATACACTTTTTTGAAAGCCCCTAGAGGCTGCAACACCTAAGCAAGAGGTACCACTAACCAAACGCTGCCATGAAGACCAAGCAACTCTCTAAACAAGTAAGAGACAATGTTGTAGAGAAGGTCAAGTCAGGGTTAGGTTATAAAATAAATATCAAGATCTTTGATGATCCCCAGGAGAACCATCAAATCTATCATAACCAAATGGAAAGAACATGGCACAACAGCAAACCTGCCAAGAGACGGCTGCCCGCCAAAACTCACGGACTGGGCAAGGAAGGCATTAATCAGAGAGGCAGCACAGAGACCTCAGGTAACCTTGGAGGAGCTGCAGAGCCTGGAGTATCTGTACACAGGAAGACAATAAGCCGTGCGCTCCATAGAGTTGGGCTTTATGGCAGAGTGGCCAGAAGAAAGACATTACTTTCAGCAAAAAACAAAATGGCACGTTTTGAATTTGCGAAAAGGCATGTGGAAGACTCCCAGAATGTGTGGAGAAAGGTACTCTGGTCTGAGGAGACTAAAATTGAACTTTTCGGCCATCAAAGAAAACGCTGTCTGGTGCAAACCCAACACGTCACATCACCCAAAGAACACCATCCCCACCGTGAAACATGGTGGTGGCAGCATCATGCTGTGGGGATGCTTTTCAGCAGCCGGGACTGGGAAACTGGTCAGAGTTGAGGGAAAGCTGGATGGAGCCAAATACAGGGATATTCTTGAGCAAAACCTGCACCACTCTGCATGATTTGAGGCTAGGACGGAGGTTCACCTTCCAGCAGGACAATGACCCCAAGCACACTGCTAAAGCAACACTTGAGTGGTTTAAGGGGGAAAATGTAAATGTAGTGGAATGGCCTAGTCAAAGCCCAGATCTCAATCCAATAGAAAATCTGTGGTCAGATTTAAAGATTGCTGTTCACAAGCGCAAACCTTCCAACTTGAAGGAGCTGGCGCAGTTTCGCAAGGAGGAATGGGCAAAAATCCCAGTGTTAAAATGTGGCAAGCTCATAGAGACTTCTCCAAAGCGACTTGGAGTTGTGATTGCTGCAAAAGGTGGTTCTAAAAAGTATTGACTTTAGGGGGGTGAATAGTTATGCACATTAACTTTTTCTGTTATTTTGTCCCATTTGTTTGCTAAACAATCAAAATCCATAAAAAAATCTTTGAAGTTGTGGGCATGTTATGTAAATTAATTGATGCAAATCCTCAAACAATCCAAGTTAATTCCAGGTTGTGAGGCAACAAAACACGATAAATTTGTGTTTATTGATCTCTTTGTCCTCTGCATTTGAGCATCCTAATACGACAGGACAATATACCACCACTGTGTGGCGCCCTAGGGCACATTCATTCCTGTTACAAATCGCTTAATGGATTAGGTAAAAGTTGAACAATTGCTTATTTTACCTTCAATTATTTTATTGTTCTGCCATTATGTATGTTGTTGAATATTTACATTTTTGTTTTCTACTAAATAAAAGTAAACATTTACTATTAGGTTTTTATTGTATTAATGTATTTAAACGGAATCTAACAAGAGGAAGTCTCATTTAGATTAAAATCGAATTTTCTGCAGGTCGTGGTCAGCATCGCAAAAGGACATGGCTTCAAAACATCCAAATATACTGTACACTACAAGCTTCTTAGTCAGCTAAATAAGAAAATACATTGTTTTCAATAGGCCTATTCATGAACTCCATATCCGTTAGAGTTTATATAAATTGTAAGAAATACTTTCAAGGAGTGCTAAAGACGCAATACATTCAATGAGTTTTGAAAAAGGTTACAATTGGTCAAATATAGTTTTTGGGGATGTAGGCCTAATTCGGTAATACACGAGGAAGAGACGTTTGCAGGAGAAGAAGAAACCAGTAAATAAAGAAACATAGAATACATAACCTAACAAAATATCCAGTGACCGTATTGCGCGGTTGAATCATCCATATATCTCCATCATTTCGCCCTTGCAGTAAAGTTTCCGACACCATTATAATGAATAAGCATGATTTCGACAAAAAGATATTTCTGCTAATGCAAACATCCTGTCACCTGCAAGCGGGCAGAGGCATAAACACCTGTTCGCTGGTCCGCTTCAGAAATTCTTTATGTTAATGAGCCTTAGTTGCGCCTCCTCCCTCATATTAAGAGCGACTACATTCAACCTGAACCGTTGCCTCTATTATAATAACTGCAATTCTTACCAAGATGGCCTGGAGACTGCTGGTCCTGAGTGCCTTGTGCTTGATTGTAGGCCTGCTAAGTATCGGGGCTGAGCGCAGACACCTGAGAACTATGACAGATACGAGCGGGCGCCAAGTGCGCATAAGGCCGAAGAGGGACACCTCTACCACCACGACCACAGCGCGTCACGCTCCAAGATTTTCAAGATGCCGTCTTCCCCTGACCGTAGCCGAACACCAGACTCTGGATTACAATACCCATGAGGTGAGATGCTAGTTTGCCATGAGGACTAATTGTCGAACTCAGGGTTAAATTACCAAAGTGAAAACAAAACAGAATTATAATTGTAATTCATAATTAAAGATGTAGCCTTCTTAAAGTTATTATGGGCATTTTTGGTGTGCTAAGTAAGCTATTGCATCTACACATACACAAGGTGTCTTTTCCTCCTAGACAGGTTTTAATGGTGATGATGGTGCCAGTCTCACTCTGACATGGGTTGGTGATGGTACTGGGGTAAGTAAGACCAACAATGAGTAGTAGCCCTATGCCTGAATGCTTTGCTTCCAGAACCACATTGCAGCTATTATTTCAGATCCTGCCCCACCTAAAGTTCTGAGAAATCTAAGAAGAAAATAACAAACAAAAAAAAAACTTTTCTTAACATTTTACATTCACAAAATGTAAGCAATTTAAATAGTTAAATATACAATTACACAAAAATTAAGACACTTTTTTACATGAATGTAGTTACTGTTATATTCAGGAGTGGGTTATGTTTCATTTAGTAACGTACTCAGATTACTTTTCATTACTTTTAGATTACTTCACCTCTAAATATTTTTCTTTGAAATGCAATCCAAAGCAATTGATTCTCCAAATCTTTGTATTTTTGTTTATATTGCTTAGGGTTCAGATTTAAGTAGGACTTCATTTCAACATCCATTTTATATTTGAAAGTAGTCCTAGAAGTAATTGTCTAATAAAATAAAAAACCTGTAATCTGATTAAACCATTTTATCTGGTAATTATTGTTGTTGTAATTAGTTATTTCCCAACCCCGGTTATATTTGACAGAAGCCATGTGCAACCTTTGCTTCATGGTGCTGTGTGACTTATAATATCCTTATTTATCTATGTTGTTTCACTGCATTGCCTAGGTAATCCTGGTGTTGTCAACTATCAGTGCTCCAATTGATTCTTTCTTTGAAGGAGGTTCGTCTAGGCTTTATCGCAGGTGAGTTGTTTTTCTGTATTTCATGAGGATCTGTAGCCTACTGTATCGTGTAGACTACATGTTATGTATTGTAGGCATTTAGGTTTGAGTAAAGATTATATGAACATAATGAAGAATCACAATATCTTTAACCAAATACATATATCTACGTTGCCGATATTAAGGCAAAACTTGCATGCAAAAGAGGAAAATATGATATGTTGGTTTCACTAATGTGATGGCCAATTATATATTCATAGTATACTCTATACGTTATAAAATAAAAAAATCACTTGATGTCTTTATTACTAAGAAAATACTAAACCATATTATTTTATTATTATTTTTAGTGAATCTCTCATTTTTGTTTGGGTGTGTTATGTTTGTGCAATTGCTAACTGTTCCTTTGCATCATCAGTACAGACTATGGCAAGTCATTCCATGACATCTCGAACCGAATCAACAACACCTTCATAAGGAAAGAATTTGGTGTCAGTGCTGGGCCAGGCAACTCTCTGCATGTAAGCTTTAATGAGTGTGTGCGTGTGCGTGCGTGTACAACAGGAGGTGTGCAATTTTAAGTGTGTTTTGTTCATGTTTTTAAATGCTCTTTCTGTTTGGATGATATTGCTTCATAGACCAAGTGTGAAGACATAGCAGATATCTTGCATCACTATTAGGCACATCATATTTTGCCACCAATGATGTCAAACAACTGTCTTCTCTTTAAAGCACAGTGGTCGACCAAATGGAAAACAGGAAAAACGGATTGTTAATGGCTACATCAGCACCATGTAGATTAAAATCAAGATTTATGTTTGTGTGCGACCCAGCGTTCACACCAAGGCAATTGTTTCTTGCTGTTTCTGCCATCTGCGTTTGAGCATGTCCTCCGATTTGTGTTGTTTAAGCGTGGTAGACTTAAGGGCAAACATATCACAGTTGATTTGACATCACTCAAAACGTTGATAGTTACAAATGTTTTCCTTGTGATTATACCTAATTTTAATAACTTTTAAACATCATTATTTTAAATATGATTAGTTTTTAATCCACAATACTGATATCACACCCATTTTCTGCTGCTTTTGATTGACAGGTAATCTTGACAGCCGACACACCGGTGTTGGACAAACCAGGCGGGGTCATATTCACATCAATGGACGCTGGTGTAATTTTTAAATCAGTCCAGCTTCCCTTCCACTTGGCCCGGCCAATCACATTTCACTTCCTCAATCCCAACTACCTTGTGGTCATCAGCATTGATGTGAGTTGCCTGGCGGATTTCTTCAAGAAACATCTTGAAAAATAATGAAAACAGCTGTAACTTGGTGTACACAGTCATGTACACACACGCACACATCTTACAATGTAACGTGTGTGTGTGTCCCATTTGCAGAGCACCCTTTGGCTTTCTCTGGACTTTGGAGCAAACTGGACAAAAATACACGATGATGTTAATTCTTTCATGTGGTGAGAACAACAACGATTAACCCTCACCAATAAGTAGAATGTGTCATAGAATGTGTTTATAATATACCACATATTTTATGGTAGTGTTTGCTGAAACATTAATGTCGAAGCCATATTATTTTATAAATGAACAAATGTGAGAGCAGACCATGATTTTATTTTCCACACGATCTATGAAGACATACTTGTGACATGTTGGTGAAATGTTTGTGAAATGTTCCTGACCACTTCTTCTTTTCATTAGGGGGGCTGGTGTAACCCTCTTCTTCAGCTGCAGTCCATTGGGAACAGGTAGGGACACACAAAAGGTACACACAGTATATTGTGCTATGCAAAAGGGATTTTCCCTCGGGAAGGATTCTCTAAACAAGTGTGTCTGTTATCCAAATCATATAGCCTACTGTCTACAGCAACTTAAAAGTGGCAGGCTACTGCATACCATTTTGTATCATCTTGGGCAGGCTGTTTCCATATGTAGTACATGTGTGCTATTCTGCTCAGGCCAATACTTTGTCTCGCATGAGCACATTAGGACATTAGCACAGAGTTCTGCATCACGTTGAACACTGTTAAAAATGCATTCAGACAAACACAACCAACAACTGTAATATTTCCACTGAGTCAGAACTCGTTTTGTGTGTCCTCGCAGTCGAGGCCGACATGAGAGGAGAGTTGCTCCTAAAGAAAACGGAAGATCTGGGGAAGACGATAACCACCATTGCTCAAGACATCTTCAGCTTCGGCTATATAGGAGGCTTTCTATTTACCTCAGTCATGGAGCAGATGGTGAATCCCTATACATACTAGATATCGCTAGCGTATGGTGGCCCTTTAATGTTAAACACAACACACATTATAAGGTCGCTGTTTGCTCCCATAGAGATCTCCTCGTGTCTTCTATGTTTCATCGGACCAGGGTAAAACCTTCAACCGAGCTCAGCTTCCCGCTGCCTCCACTGAACAGGTACATAAGAGAGAGAACATGTTTAACCAATACACCCAGCTGTCCATTGTTATTTAGTTTTTCAGGTGCAATACGTAACGTTTTAATTACATTTCTTCAGTATGTTGTTTGTGGTATGCCATAATGCAAACTAAGCTCACTGCTGGCGATAATTCTATTAAATTAGAACTACAAAAATATCATGGGAACAATGAAATAGCAATTGCAATTTAAACCTGCCAAACATGATCTTGCCTATCTTACTATATTTGTAGTTTACTTGCAGTTTTTCTTTTCTTTTTAAATATGTACAGTCAAAGGCAACTGTTTAGGATTTGAATGTAATACATCCCCTTTGTCATGTGTGGCTTTCACATTGAGTATTTTATTGAGGAACCCTACATATTAGGGAATTTCTTTAGAATGTGTGTGTGTGTGTGTGTGTGTGTGTGTGTGTGCATAGGTGTAAGTGTGACACACACCCACATGCGGTTTAAACGGTGGAGCACTTGAAATGGTTGTTTAATAGTGGAAGAGCGATTTCAGTCACATTTTCTCTTTCAAGGCCAACGGTTAATCTTGTCATGCTGACAGCAAAAGAACACACTTTCTCTCCCCATGATTAGACAAGGCTTAGGCCTACGTACAAATAACAGTAAAGACAAAAAGAAACGTCTGTCCTTACATTCCACACGTACTCACCCGCATGTATCTCTGTTCCCACTGTCCCTGTCTCAGTTCTACAATGTTTTGGATGGAGACGAGGATATGATCTTCATGCATGTGGACAATCCGGGAGGTATCGCACATGCACAATGAACAGCACCCACAAATGTACACACACACATAGGCAATCCTGTTACATTTTTTCCCTCTATCAAAAAACATCAACAACATAAATAATACACATTTTTATTGTCCACAAATGTGGAAATGTGCCTTTGGCTTCACCGGTTATTTAAAAACATCACAGTGAAATCACAATAAATACAGAAATAAATAAATGTCACAAACAAGCAAGCAAACATGGTTCCAATGAGAGTTAACACATTTAACACGAGTCATCTCTTTTATTTCTAAAGTAGTAATTTAGATATTATTGTGTCTCACACAATAACGTCTGTTTTACAAAGACACGCTGCATGCCCATATTGAATTTATGAATATGTTTGTGTGAATATGTGATAAGACACTACACTCACCCCCTGCCCCCCATAGATGTTTCAACCTCTTTTGTTGTAATGGAAAAGCTCAACTGCAGTAGTCAGACTGGTTTTGCTAGTTCCTTGTTGCTGACGAATCACGTCTCGCCATTTCTCCGCTTGTTTTAACGTCTATTACATTCTGGCGCATTGCCTCTTGCTTTCTTCTTTCTTTCGGTGGCCATGGTGGTGCCACGCAGATAAATAGGGGATATATGGGGTAGTTGGCCGTTATCTTCTGTTGGCTGAAGGAAAGGAGATTTGGGTTACATGCCAAAAGCTGACAGGTAGCATCACCAGATCAGGGTGTATGTAACACGCAAGCACACACAGAGACAACCCACGCACTTATCTTGTCCACCGTCGCCTTAGCTAAGCTATTCCTCCATGGTACGTTGGAGAGCTTCACACAGTTTATGTATGATTAACGGTGGCACAATGCTGAATCATCTGTTCCCAAATACTCCTTTTTTGATGTACAGTATGTAATGTGCAAGTATATATGACTTAGCGCATTAGGATTGCAGCACTAGGATGTGAGATTCGAAATTCTATCCGAAATGCTAAATATATTACCGGTAATGGAAGACTTAGGAGTTAGTTATGGCCTGTGTTTTATTGAATCCTCCATATGGTTGTATTGGGTTTTTATATTCCTTTGTCCTGTACCAGATACCTACTTCGGGACGATGTACACGTCAGACGACCGCGGGATCCTGTACTCCAAATCACTAGAGCGCCACCTGTTTGGTGGGCAGAAGAAAAGCGACTTCACCAACATAACCTCTTTGAGAGGAGTATACCTCACTAATAAACTAGATACGGGTACAGCAACCCATCCATCCATCCCTCCCTCTATCTGTTATTCTCCTAGTAACTTGTAACTTATATCATTATTGTTCTCTGGCAGATGGCTTTATTAGGACGGTCATCTCCTTTAACCGAGGAGGGGAGTGGAAACTTCTGAACAAGCCTGAGAATGTGGAATGTGATGAAAATGTCCAAAATGTGCGGATAATTGGTATTCACACACACACACACACACACACACACACACACACACACACACACACCTCACATAAAACACAAACTAACACACTTATACACTGTAATAATGTGTGTGTGTGTGTGATTTCTCTAGTGTAACCTGCACATCCACGGAGAACATAGTCGTTATAACAAGATTATTCCAATGCTTCCCCTCTCTGAGCCCACCGCCATTGGTCTGATCATCGCCCACGGTAACGGAACAGCAAGAATTTATCATTTTATACAATCTAAACAATAGGCTAACAATGTTATAGTAATTTCTTATATTACAGCTGTTTTATAAGCAAAGGTTACAGTAAGTCTAGACATCGCTCCTCCTTCACGCCCTCTGCTAGAATCACACTTGTCCAAACAACCCCTTTTAGATTACGGCGATACAATTTACAGGTTAGCATCTAAGGGTGCTCTTGCACACCTAGATGTCATCTGCCAGTCTGACATCAGATTAAAACCCACCACTGCATGTTCTATCCATCTGTTAAATGGCCATGACTACATATCCGACGCAGAATACACTGGCTTGTTCGTATATATAAAACCCTACTTGGACAGACCCCACCATATCTAGTCACTCTGTTACATATATCCTCCTCCTCCTATAAGACACGCTCTTCCCGTCATATACAGGACTGTTACATGTGCCCAATGCAAACTCAGCTATTGGTCGCTCCTCAGTACATGCTGCAGCAATGAACTGGAATGACATGCAACATGTTTGACACGTTTGTACTGGTATCTGCTTTTAGGGAAACTTTGGTAGACCTTTTATCTGAGGTCTGCAGCTGCTATTAATTCGGCCAAAACAACCTCTTATGCCTTTGTGCCATGTGTTTAATTCCACTTTATCTTTAGATGTTTTTTTGTTTTGTTTTTGTTTTAAAGCTGTATACTTCTGGTTTGCTTTATTATTACGCTTTATATTACGCTTCTCTGCGTTTAGTTTTTTTGCTGTTGTTCATGTATTATGCGCCTTAACAACCTGGCCGGTTGGTGCTGGCATGTATTGTCCTAGTCTGTTTTTCTGTATTGTGTATATCAATGTTTATCTGCCTAATATTAATTAAATAAAACAGTTAAATAAAGGTTAACTAAAATAAAATATTAATGTGTGACAAAATGGGTGTTGATGCAGCAGGTTGTATCGACTGATCTATTAAGCACTTGTGTTTTTTTATACTGAATCTCCTCAGGTAGTGTCGGTGACTCTTTGTCAGCATTCGGACAGAAGCCAGATATGTTTGTTTCATCAGACGGCGGTTACAACTGGAGGGGGACCCTGCAGGGTCCACACCACTACCGCATATTGGACTCTGGGGGTCTCATCGTAGCTGTACAGGCCCACCAAAATGGACAGGTCAAGGCTATCAAGTAGGAAGTGCATTGTTAAAATGAATACATGTTGACCGTAGGACGTCACTTGCCACATAGTGTTGTTGAACCCTTCACTTCTCCAGGTTCTCCACTGATGAGGGTCAATGCTGGAAGGTGTATAACTTCACCGAACATCCCTTCTTCTTCGCTGGCTTGGCATCTGAGCCGGGCACCAAGGCCTTGAACATCAGCGTGTGGGGTTTCCGTCCTGAGGAGGATGGTCAACCAATGTGGGTGGCGGTCACCATAGATTTTGGGAGCCTCCTCACCAGAGAGTGTAAGTTAAAATGTGAAAAGGGACAAATTATGGAGGGGGTGATTAAACACTTTTTTAGGGCTTTTAGTGCTAAATCTGTGTATCTGGAGTCCAACCCACAAAAGATGATATCAGATAATTTTGGGTAGCCCATGTCTGTATAAAGTTCTTTCAGCAGGCCATTGTTATTTTCCAGGGCTCTTTGCAAGAGTCCTTCATTTGAATAATTCCACCCCCTCCATGGCTGTATGTTAGCTAATCCAGCAAACTGTGTGTCTGTGACTGCCCACAGCCAGCATTTTTATGCCTTGAGAACATTGTGTTATAAGGGCTTCTGGTTGAAAACGTCCCAATCATTCTTATATTAATACATAAATAAACCCAACATACTGTAGCTCAACAGTTGGCCATGGTGGAGCAGCAATGTTTCTTGTATGTATTGTAAACATAGCAGTCAACATTGTAGCATATATGGATTAACATGCAAACCAGCTACTTTAATAATCAATACAATGTTAAATGATACATAGAAAATGCATAATCAGTCTAAATAGAGAACAGTCACACCAACCCTCCACTTTTATTAAAGTATTATTACAAAGACAATAAATACTATATGCATTCTTATTGGTCTACATTTGACCAGGTGATGACCAGGACTACGAAGAGTGGTTGTCTCATTCCACTGGGAGTGGTGACCAAGAGACAGTCGGTTGTGTCCTGGGTTATAAGGAGACATATAGACGGTTGAAGAAGCTGTCCTACTGCAGGAATGGGCGGGACTATGAAGTGAGGAAAAAACAAAGCCCCTGTATCTGTACCAGAGAAGATTACTTATGGTAAAGATACTGTACAGTAGTATTTGTTCATCTGACCTACTTCATTGTGAACCTAGCTATAATTGACTAATCATAAAAACCCACCATAGAATGGCTAAACAGTGCTATCAAGCTTGTGAAAGCACACTTTACACTCCATAATATGAGGCTTGTCCCTGGTTAGAATAGAATCAGGCCAATCAGCATCTATCAGATTAGTCCATTATGCATACTATTTACATTTTTTTATGTTTTTGCTTCAATCTGCTGAATGAGAATGTATCTTTGGGAGCTGGTGTCCAAATGCAAACACCCTGTAACACTTGTTGGTGTTATTTCAAGATAGTCTGAATATTGAATCAATGTCAAAGGGACGTCTTGCTGTCATCATCAACTGGAGCATTAACATTGTATTGCAGGTGGTCCAGTCGTCTGCCACTATAACTTTGACTGACACCGGTTAGCCCTGCCTCTACCAAGAAGATTGTTCTACATGCTGGTCAAAATAATCAAAAATATATTCCCTATTACTTATTATCTTACTATGCTCTGCAACAGTGACTATGGTTACTATCGTCATGGGAACAGCTCAGAATGTGTGAGACAACCCAATACTGGAGATAAAACCACGGAAGTCTGCGTTAATGGAGATGAGGAGGAGGAAATTCTCACATCTGGGTAATGAGCAGACACACACGAATGAATGTATACCACAAATGAAACATTTACCCCCGACAATCGCATGCATGACCAGTCACATATATCTGATTCTGTTCTGTGTACCTGTGTTTAGGTACCGGAAGGTTCCCAGTGATAAGTGCGAGGGAGGTTTCTCCCCCCAGGGCAAAGTGGAGACAGTAATTAGGCCCTGTGTCAAGCCCAGTCAGACCCCACCATCACGCCAGACATGCTCAGCAGGAGATTTTGACAGCCCGGTCAGTGACCATTTAGATACATGCAGCTCTGGGAAACATTAAGAGACCACTGCAGCAACGTTTAACATGTATTTACAATATTTACAATAATGTATATTTAAATGTATAGAATACTTTTATTTTTGTTTAATTTTTTACATTTACAGTATTTATATGTGTATATTTAAAGAAATGTCTCTTAATTTTTCCCCATATTATTTATATATATATATATATATATATATATATATATAAATATATATATATATATATATATATACACACACACACACACTATATACAGATACACACAAACACACA
>JAODTR010092445.1:0-11174 GCA_025399935.1 Amblyopsis rosae | reverse complement strand
CCCCCCCCCCCCCCCCCCCCCCCTCCCAGGAACAAGTACCTGCTGCTGAACATCCAGGAGCTGAACGAGCTCAGTGCCATCTCCATGAAGGCCAACATCCCCGAGGTGGAGGCCCTGTTGAACACCGACCGCAGCCTGGTGTGCGAGGGCAAGAAGGGTCTGCTCACGCGCCTCCTGGCCGTCATGAAAAGGGAGCCTCCAGACTCCACCTTTAGGTAAGCCTGCCTGTGGGGGCCGCCCTTTCTCTGTAGGGGGTACCAGGGAGTCTTCTGTTGTTTTAGCCTGGCAGGCCTGGCTGTTAAGGCACTGTTTGTCCACTAGGGGCAGCAGCGGGCTTCTCTCAGTGGTACCCAGTAGGGATGTCCTTAGCGGCTAATTTCCTTGTCGGTTAAAACTAAATGTTTAACTTTAACTAGTTGTTTGTTTAACTAACTAGTCTAAAAAATAGCAAAACACTCAGAAAACTGTCAAAATGTATCACAATCATGCTTAACAGTGTCAGCGTGTGTACATGTTGCAGGTCTCTCTCTACCTGCTGTTTTGTGTCAGTGGGTGGAGATCACGTTTTAGTTTTCCCTTTCTCATTCGATATTAATCTGACCGCTTCATCGTGTGTATATATCGCTCCGTTATTCACCAGCAATGGGACGAGAGCGTTATGAAACTCTCTCTTTATAGTGATTCTGTATGACTTACTGTATGCTCATTGGCTGTGCTAAAATGCATTAGATAATTCTATCTTACCGTGCTTCCATAGCTAGTTTAGCCTAGCAAAATGCTATTTAGCCTATCGTGAACAAACAGTAAAATTTTGACTTCTTATTTGTAATGGGCAGCAGCAAGCTGCTCTGTCTCTGGCGGTACCCTGGGGGAGAGTCTTCTGTTGTTGAGACTTGTGTTTTTCTCTGGTTGTTCTTTTAGTCTGGCTGTTATAGCATTGTTTGTCCACTAGGGGCTGCAGCGGGCCGCTCTGTCTCTGGCGGTACCCTGCGGGAGAGTCTTCTGTTGTTGAGACTTGTCTTTCTCTTGCTGTTCCTTCAGATTCTGGCAGGCGAGGGCTGTGGAGAGCTTCCTAAGAGGAGCCACATCCTACGCAGATCAGATGTTCCTTTTGAAAAGGGGACTGCTGGAGGTGAAGAGCGCTTGTTGTTGTCATGAATTCCACCGCTGCTTCATATTTGTCCAGAGTGCACCTCCTCACCCCTACCTCCTTTCTTTTCTCCCTACGCAGCACATATTGTTCTGCATCATCGATAGTGGCTGCCAGTCCCGTGATGTCCTCCAGAGCTACTTTGATCTGCTCGGGGAGCTCATGAAGTTCAACATCGACGCCTTCAAGAGGTTCAACAAATATGTCAACACGGACGAGAAGGTAGAGACTCGACCCCCTACGTCCCTCTATTCTAGCCTAGATCAGGTGTCCTGTAACACTTGACTACTAGGCTAGCTATCAGAGCTCCCCAATGTTAACATGTTAACGTTGACATGCTTGTGGGAGTTTGAGAGTATTTTGGCTGCTCTCTATTATATTGTGGAAACACCGAACACACCTGTAAGTAAGGAAGTAAGTAAGGAAGTTACCTGTAAGTAGTCCACACAGGTAGGCCTGTCACAATAACAGTTTTTTTGTTCGTCCATATATGCTCCTAGAAATGATCGCGATAAACAAATATTGTATTTTTAAGGGCAGACAAGAAAAGACTAGATAATCCAGTGTGAAGGAGTCGACAAGGGACGCAGGGAGAGAGGGGGTTTAACTGAAACACGGAACATTTTAATATAGTAGCCTACTACTGTCGCTGCAAAACATCAAAACAAGCATCTATCACACTTGTCTTATAGCATGCATGACCTCTGCTCTAGACTATTGTGTGTGAAATGTCCTGGAAAAGTATCTCTAGAAAAATGTGTGTGATAAATGTCTTGAAATGTCCTGGTAATTGAGCTCTAGAAAAGTGTGTGTGTGGTGTAACGTGTTAATTTTGCTCCCAAGTTTCAGACTTTTCTGACGCAGATCAACAGTTCCCTGGTGGACTCCAATATGCTGGTGCGTTGTATCGTCCTCTCCCTGGACCGCTTTGAGAGCCAGACTGAGGATGTCAAAGGTATAAGCGGGCAAGGTTTACACCCTTTTAAAGTTTATTGGGCATCCTCTTTTCCTGTTTTAAATTTGGAACTATATTTAAAATATATTTGTAGTGGTTTATAGCAATTATATTGTACGGTTATTCTGACCAGGCATACAAATACATTGACCAGCTGCTTAAATGTGCAAAGGTGAACATTCGAACAATCGATACTGCATAGTATCGCGATACTTTATCAATACACGGACAATACAAGTGTCGCAATACCATTATATAAATTGCACATGAGAATTTTACTTAACTGTATACAATATTTGACATGTTCATGTGAGTTAGTCGGCTTGACAATCACCTTTTGCAGCAATGAAATGTATGTGAGCTGAACAAACCGATGTTGACAAAGGTTTCCTTTGGGGACTTCATTTAAAGTTGGAAAAAGTAACACATTGTAAAATATCACAATATTTTCGTATCGTACCGTGGCATAAGTATCGTGATATCGTATCATGGGGCCCCTGGTGATTCCCACCCCTAGTGAACATTTATACTGGCAAATATGGGCCCTTTTTAAAGGCTGTTGTAATATTTTAGTCGGGTCTGATTCCTATGAGGAGGTTGATAGTGCAATGCCGGGGTGCGTTTGCTTTGCTGTTGCTTCCCTCCCCCAGTGGTGGAGGTGCTGTCTGAGTGCTGCCTGCTCTCCTACATGGCCAGGGTGGAGAACAGGCTCTCCTTCCTCTTCAGGCTTGTCAACATCATCAACGTGCAGACGCTCACGCAGGTATTGCCTCATTTTCACCTTTGCCTCCTCCTGGCTGCCGTGTGGTGTGTGGTTTTTTTTATTCATTCAACCTTCATTTAACCAGGACGTCTCTGAATTACAACCTCTTTTTTTTTTTTATCGGAGACCTGGCCAAGATGCCACACGGATATTAAAAAAAGATTGATCAAATGGAGCGCATTAGAACAGGCGAGAACATAAATGTGTTTCAACATCTTTAGGGATGGCTGTTACACACTTTGTTGCTTTTCTGTTAGCAGCATGCTATAGTAGACACGTCTGTTAGCTACATGCTATAGTAGACACATGTCTGTTAGCTGCATGCTATAGTAGACACGTCTGTTAGCTGCATGCTATAGTAGACACGTCTGTTAGCTACATGCTATAGTAGACACATGTCTGTTAGCCACTTGCAATAGTAGACACGTCTGATGTTAGCATGCTATAGTAGACACATGTCTGTTAGCTACATGCTATAGTAGACACATGTCTGATGTTAGCATGCTATAGTAGACATGTCTGTTAGCTACATGCTATAGTAGACACATGTCTGTTAGCTACATGCGATAGTAGACACATGTCTGATGTTAGCATGCTATAGTAGACACATGTCTGTTAGCTACATGCTATAGTAGACACGTCTGATGTTAGCATGCTATAGTAGACACATGTCTGTTAGCTGCATGCTATAGTAGACACGTCTGTTAGCTACATGCTATAGTAGACACATGTCTGTTAGCTGCATGCTATAGTAGACACGTCTGTTAGCTGCATGCTATAGTAGACACGTCTGTTAGCTACATGCTATAGTAGACACATGTCTGTTAGCCACTTGCAATAGTAGACACGTCTGATGTTAGCATGCTATAGTAGACACATGTCTGTTAGCTACATGCTATAGTAGACACATGTCTGTTAGCTGCATGCTATAGTAGACACATGTCTGATGGTAGCATGCTATAGTAGATACATGTCTGTTAGCTGCATGCTATAGTAGACACATGTCTGATGGTAGTATGCTATAGTAGACAGATGTCTGTTAGCTGCATGCTATAGTAGACACATGTCTGATGTAGCATGCTATAGTAGACACGTCTGTTAGCTGCATGCTATAGTAGACACACGTCTGTTAGCATGCTATAGTAGACACATTTCTGTTAGCTGCATGCTATAGTAGACACGTCTGATGGTAGCATGCTATAGTAGACACATGTCTGTTAGCTGCATGCTATAGTAGACACACGTCTGTTAGCTGCATGCTATAGTAGACACATTTCTGTTAGCTGCATGCTATAGTAGACACATATCTGATGGTAGCATGCTACAACATGTGTATTGTAGAGTAGGTGTAACAGGTGTGAATATTATCCCTGGACTATTTTGCACCTTGTGCATTTTTTGTGATTGCCATTAAAGTCATTAGATGATGCTAAATGTCTGTTGAATAGCAATATAGTTTAATTGTAGTGTGTTGCACTGCAAACACCGCCTGGCATGATTACAGCTGTGCATTAGGCTCAAGTCTGATGTGAGGCTGCAGGAGTGGAACACTGACCCCCTACCCCCCCTCCTCCCCCTGTCAGGAAAACGTGAGCTGCCTCAACACCAGCCTGGTGGTCCTGATGTTGGCCCGCAGGAGGTCTAAGCTGCCCTCCTACCTCAACGCGCTGCGGGAGAAGGAGTACGCGGAGAGGTACCCCGGCTGCCTGCTCAACAACCTCCACAACCTGCTGTGCTTCTGGCAACGCCACTACCTCAACAAGGACAAGGACAGCACCTGTCTGGAGAACGTGAGTGGCCCTCTTTCTCTGTCTGTCTGTCTGTCTGTCTGTCTGTGTGTGTGTGTGTGTGTCTCTCTCTGTCTCTCTCTCTGTCTGTCTTCTCTGCCAAATGCCGTAAACGTAAATGCTCTCTCTCTCTCTTTCTCAGTTATTTAAAAAAATACATATATATATATATTTTCTTTTTTATAATCAAATCTACTACAGCAGCTATTTTGTGATAGGTCAAACCTGATGATGTAGGCTTAATCATCTATCATCTATCAGCATAGATAGAGCCATGCTGCTCTTTCCTTCTCATGCAGTGCCTCCCTCCTCTGATCCAGTTGACTGTTGCCCTTTCATTCTTCATGTAGTTTAAATCCTAGTTGGTAGCGCCACCATCAGGATTGGAGGGGTAGTGAAGAAAACCTTTTCTAAAATTGACTTATGAAAGGGTGTATAGAATAAATACAATTAAAAAAATTTTATGATTACATTTAAAAGAAATACTTCATGGACCTCCCCATCAATGAAACCCTGAGGTGGGCTTCTCTGTGTAAGGGGTGTAGATCTTTGCATTTATGCCCTTCCGAAAGTCGAACGCAGAAGTGTCATACGTTGGAACAAGAGCCATGTAGAAGAGAGATCTGCGCCAACGGAAGTTACAAATTCTCAATGGTCACATCACGGTTCATGGAGACGCAAACCTGTTCCAGGAAGTGCTTGGTGGGCAATTTGAACCGCTAAATACAGACACATACCTGCATTTTGTGGTAATTAGTAGTAAATTAATGAATCAATTTACATTGACAGTAGAATGTATAGGGCACTTCTAGTATTTGTGGCTAACGTCCGGGAACAGTTTAAAGGCTCCACGATATGCCACTACTGTGCAAAATACGGTCCATATGAGTGAATGGAGTTGACCTAACGCTCTTCTACATGGCTCTGGTTATAAGTAATCCATGTTCACTCCAGTCTCTGTGTCTCTGACGTAACCCGCCTCCCCCTCCAGAGCTCCTGCATCCCCTTCAGCTACTGGAAAGACACGGTATCCGCTCTGCTGGGGCCAGACAGGACTGCTCAGTGTGCCATAGCCAGCTACATCGACGAGCCTTTCATGGATCTGCACAGTGACCTGATGGAGGATTGACTCTCGCTCGGGTGGGGGGAAGGGGTGCGTGTGTGTGTGTGTGTGTGTGTGTGTGTGTGAGCGAGCGTGAGCGTGCCAGTATTGGAGGTGGGTCAGGGGTCAGCGGAGTGGGGAGCGCCTGGAGTACAGACTAATGACAATGCCGATTGCTCCTGGGCCAAGCCCAGACGGTCGACCTCCGCCGTCCCCCGTCCAGGAAGTGCGGCGCAGGTGGCGGCTTGTGTAGGTGGGAGGGTGGAAGTCACCCCCCCACCCCGCCCACACACACACACACACACACCCCAACAGCTGTTGTGGCTTGGTGTTATTTCTCCCAGCAGAGAGGGAGGGGCGATTTGTTCAGCCCCCTGCTGCCCTGAACAGAGACATTTAACAGACGTGTGGTGGTGTGGTGGTGGGGGGACCCATGTTGGCGGCTGCTTTAGGTGACATTCAGATAAAGCCTTTTATATGACCTATATGAAATTCTATGTTTAAAAAAGAAAAAACTAAACGTGATTCAACGAAATTATACGATGTGCTGAAACATTGTTGGTGCCCACATGGTTTGTGAGTGCTCACAGAGGGGAACAGCAGGCCGAACCCCAGCCCGTCATCACAGGTCGGTCTAGGGGTCTTCATTCAGTTTGTGGTGGTGCTTTTATTTTTAAACCTTTGGGTTTTTGTTTTAAAGTTGTACCTACAACATCTAGATAGCTTGTGTGTAGACCTTCTGAGATGTTTCACAGCAGGTACCCAACGTCGCCAACTCCGTAGTGACAACGCGTTTCATCCAGGGACTTTTCTTTACGGTTAGCTTTTTTTTTTCTTGTAAAAAAAATAAAAGCTTTTTAGTGTTTGGAAAAACTGTAGAATAAAACAATTCAGAGATTTTATTGTATTTCAGCAGTTTTTTTTTTTTTTTTTTGATTAAAAGAGAAAAAATATCTGGTTTTCATTTTGTATCAGAATCTGTTCACATTGCGAGAAACGGTTTAGTGAGACAATAAACTGTACTATGCAGGTGCTGTTTTGAGCCTTCTCCCCTTTGGTTCTGTCAGTCACATCTTGGTTTGATTTCAGTGTGCATTCAGACCATTAGCAGGAATAATGAACGTTTGGTTTGACCACTTACCAACAACCGTCGAACCACAAGCCTATGACTTGATTGCTAGTCCGTGTGGTTTTGATGTAAATACTTTAGTTTGAGAAGGGGCAATTGCTGTTGCTGGGGGCTTAGTTCTTAAATGTGCAAATGTTCAAATGAAAATGGCAAGTTTATGAGACTCTGAAGTGAACATATTTTTTAGTTACCCAAGGAAACGACAAAGCATTGAGAACACCAACTCGCCAAACTTCTGCAACTCAACGTAGAAATGAATGTAGCAGGACACTTTAATTCAGGTCAGCCTTGAGAATCTAGAAGTATGCCACATCTTGTGACTGCCATGTGCTTGCATTTTCACTCGTTTTGCATGTCTTCAATCTCTTTAATCTCATTACCCAATGTATGTTGTGATGCTCCGGTCAAATGTCCATAGGTGAAGATGGGAGATGTTCTCTTATGGAAGCCAATTCTGCTGCTCCCAGTGTCTTAACCTTGTTCAGATGCCATTTTTAGAAGAAATCCAGAAGTTTTGTTGTGGCAATAGTACAGGTTTCAAAAGTTAGATTGATTATAAATCAATACACTACCATCCGTTAATATAGCAGGTTCAATATAACAGTTAACTATTTACGGCTGTTCATTTTATTTATTTTCTCTCCTTTTTTTAAAGTAGATATTCAGAGTGACTGGGATATGTGGTGTCATGTTAACTCTGTTAAGTGGAGCAAGTGTTAAACTCATAGTATGCATGTTTTACGTTATAGCCCTAGGGTTACTATTGGGTCTTAATCATCCAGTTTGAATGTTTCCATGAAGCCACATGCATCGAGTGTTTAGGTGAGGTGCAGTGACCAAGCACAAGCGCATGTTTCACACCAGGTTTCCATGAAATGCACACCGACGCAAAGGTCAGCGTATTTGGACTTTCTCTCTGTAAGATGACGTCGACGTGATCACCTACCCAATGCTGGTGTGGGACTTACTTTCCACATGTGAAAAATGTGTCTGTGAAATGAAAAACCATCACAATAAAACTATTCTCAAGACCCACTTGAGTGTCACTTTGGTCTGAGCAATATTAATAATACAAAAACAGTCCGATTTAAGAATTTAGTAGTCTTTATTTGCAAGAATCCACATCTTTGGGCACAACTGTTGCAGCTGGCTTGTGATATCTTTGGACATGGCGGTCACCCTCAATTCATCACTCTGCATGCTGAAATATAAAAGTTGTTTATTAGCAACCGCTTATCTGTTTTAATATACAGGCGGAATGACTCAATGACCAACACCCCTTGCTTGGCATCACATGAGAGGGCTCAGAGGTCAAATTTGATTGGAAATTACTGGGTCTGTTCTAAGATTAGCTCCAGTATTCTTGTTACGAGAGCCCGCGCGCTAATTTTAATGAATGCTTCTGAAAGGTCATCCGCTTTTGAATGCATGATGCTACGATAAATGAATGTTACGGGCGGGGCAGGGGATATTGCACTGACCTTACCACCTTGGTCCCGGGTGCGAACGCGGAGCTTGTTGACCTGTGATTCGGCCACGTCGGCTCTCTCCTCTGCGTCGTCCAGCTCGTGCTGGAGCTTCCTGTACTTTGTGAGGTTGCCGCTGGCCTGCTCCTCCTGTGGATCGGAGTAGAAAACCTTCAGCTGGGACCTGAGACAGATCAGGTTGCATGGCTGCCAGAGGTCTGTCTGACCCACAGATTGCAGAGCAAACACCTTAGCAAGAGAGGCTTAACCCCAAGGGCTCTAGCATCTGTCACTAGAGTGTTCTTGAGGTGTTGGAGAGTGAGGTTTACGTAACTGCACAGAGATAGCGGCTACACATGGAGGTGATGGACCGTCTATCCTGAAAAGGTCCATCACCATGCTGGCACAATCGTGTGTATTTTAATTTAGTTTTAGCATCATAGGCTGGGACTGCGTTCAGAGGGTGCCGGGGTCAAACTCGTGACTTCCATCCACCAGTGAACCGCAAAGGGAGACTTACCGCTTCTTCAGCCTGATGTTTGTAGCTCTTCACTTTGGCCTGCAGCTTGTCTATAAGCTCCTGGAGGCGAGCAAGGTTCTTCCTGTCCTCCTCCGTCTGAGCAAACACCAGGGGGCGGTGTCACATTTCAACCCCTTCCTAATCCGAGCAGTATCTAGAACCTTAGTATGTACTAGCCCAGAGGGTTTCAAAATATTTAGTTTGTGGTTTTTATTGATTTAAATATAGCAGAAATACAGTTTACAGTACTATAATATAAACTAAAACTACTTTTAATTAACGGCAAAACCCCAGTTTGTCACAACCGAGTACCTGATAAGTGAGTTCCTTGATCCTGCGCTCGTACTTGCGCACCATCTTGTGGTACTCCTGGCTTTTCTTCTGTTCTGTCTCCATCTCAGTCTCCAGGTCTTTGACCTGCCGGCGAGGTCAGGTCAAGTTACACGACTCGCCACCTACAGGCCTCGTGACCAAGAAGGCTTGTAGTAGCCCTCGGTACCGGAGTCTTGTGCGTTGTGCGATTATTGAGTAACAGAAGGTGGCCATGGCCATTTGTGGTGGAATAAATGCAGCGTTTTGTAAATGTAACCAAGTAAACGCAACTCTTAAATACTGTGAGTAAATTCGAGATTATTATTATTGAGACAAACCAGCAAGTTATAATCACAAACACATTTGTCTTAATCCTCACCCTGCTCTCCAGCTTGTGGATCTGCTTCTTGCCGCCCTTGAGGGCGATTTGCTCCGCCTCGTCCAGGCGCATCTGCAGATCCTTCACGGTCTGCTCCATGTTCTTCTTCATCCTCTCCAGGTGAGCGCTGGTGTCCTGCTCCTTCTTCAGCTCCTCGGCCATCATGGCCGCCTAAATGATGAGGCACGGACAAACTCCGTGAGGCAAGATGAACCGTGGTCTGATGGGACCACGCAGGTAACGTGCATCAAGACTGGTTTCTCTCACGTCAGTGATGGCTTTCTTGGCCTTCTCCTCCGCATTGCGGCATTCCTGGACAGCATCATCCACCTCATTGGACAGCTGGGAGAGATCGCTTTCCAGCTTTTTCTTCTGGTTAATCAGCCCTGTGTTCTGGAGAGAGAGAAGAGAGCCTGCATTGTGATCTCAGCTGGACTTCCGCTCGTCATCGCCAAGGGTGTCCAGGCAGCATGGCAGCCTTAAGCCCCTCACACATTGGAAGACACTAGCAGCGATGAATCACAGATGACTGAAACGTTTCCAGTGGGGGAAATATACAAGGTATACGAGGAATACCTAGACAAACAAAGCCTGGAGTGTAAACAAACGACCGATTTTCAGCTTCAAAGGCGACGAGTGGATCGCGCTGTGCATGTGTGTGTGTGTGTGTGTGTGTGTGTGTGTGCGTGCGTGCGTGCGTGCGTGCGTGCCTGGGAATGCAGCAGGTTGACCCTCTCCGTGGACTCGAGCAGCTCATGCTCGGCGAGCTTCCGCGCACGGTCGTTCTGTTCCAGAAGGGCCCGCAGCTCCTCCACCTCAGCGGACAGCAGGCCGTTCCTACGCTCCGTCACAGCGGCCTGCTCCTTCAGCTCCTCGTTCTGGTGGACTGTCTCGTCCAGCTCCAGCTGGGTGTCCTAGCAACACAGTCAATAATAATGACTTTTCTAGCTCATCATTCTCAAGAACGCTTGCTAACTTAAAACAAACTCCCTCAGGAGGGACACACTGAAACGCATTGTGAAGACAAGTCACGTTGTTGTGAGCGGCGTTTGCCACTTTGTTTGTATTCCAGGGCTGTGTAGAAGTACCAGATTCTTTTTTCAGCACACACACACAGAACGGTAACAAACTGCAAGGAGATATTTGGAGAATTTGACAAAGTGTATTATCTTACAATTACTGGGTATACGTTTTATTTAGCTGAGCTGCTGAGGTCTGACCAACGCTATTAAAGAGATACAAAGTGGTTCTCAATTACTCTGTCACTAGATGTCATACTAGAGCAACAGCATGTTTGTGTAGTCAACTGTCACTTCAAGGTGTGGTTAACTCACCTTTACTGGGCCCTAACCCACACAGTAGGTGGAGCTTTACTAGGCCCTAAACCACACAGTAGGTGGAGGGTTAACTCACCTTTACTGGGCCCTAACCCACACAGTGGGTGGAGCTTTACTAGGCCCTCATCCACACAGTAGGTGGAGGGTTAACTCACCTTTACTGGGCCCTAATCCACACAGTAGGTGGAGCTTTACTAGGCCCTCATCCACACAGTAGGTGGAGGGTTAACTCACCTTTACTGGGCCCTAACCCACACAGTAGGTGGAGGGTTAA
>JAODTR010092435.1:0-13876 GCA_025399935.1 Amblyopsis rosae | reverse complement strand
CGCAACCCCTCCCCACCATGACTACGCCTCGATATCCTGTCCATGAATATCACAAACAGGATTGGTGACAAAGCGCACTGGAGGGTGTCCAATTAGGGTCCACAAACCCTATAACGAAATAACAAAACGTTAAAGGGTTTGTGGACCCTAATTGGACACCCCCCACATTGTACAGGGCCCGCGTCACCACAGCGAGGATTTTCACTTTATTTAGGATGAATGTAGGACGGTTCGGGTGAGAACTTACAACGCTATAATGTTTGTGTTGCAGGTCCACCTCCCACAGAGGGGAAGTCTACTTTATCTTACAGTGAACAATGCAGCAAGCACAGGACACTCAGCTTGGAGGAGACTTCCTTAAACCACTCACCCACCTGATGTCTGTCAAATAGGACAAACATCTCCCTTCTTTTCATTCATACCTTGCCAGGGTGTTGAGAGGTGCTTGTATTTGTATTCAGGAGGGATGGTGTAACAGCAACAAAGGCTACAGCTCTCTGTTTTATTAAAAATAAATAAATACATTATTATTATGATGATGATGTTTCCTACTGAGCTGACCGGCTGGATCTCCTCTAAACTCGCGACCCCCCCTAAATAGCAGTGCCAGAAACGCCTACTATCTCCCAGAGGTGGTAGAAGAATAACAGCCATAATATTATTTGATAGTATTATAATATAGATCAGAATACATCAAAGTAACGTATACATTGTACTACTAATAATATGGCTAAAATATCTATAATCAATTTCAAACGTTATTTCATTTGTGAAAATCATGTGGTTGACCCCCCTCCTCTGTGTCTCGCGACCCACCGGAGCGTCTCGAGCGCCACTTTGAGGACAACTGCTCCCAAACCGGCACTGCTTTCTTAACGGCGATGTCGTGTTACAGTGGTTCTGAATAAACACAAACAGGAACAGCAGAGGGACTCCCGGAGGTAGAAGGAAAACAAGGAAGGAGCAGAGGCAGAGGAAAGCAGAGGAGCGTGGCGTTCAAAGAGCAGGAAGAGAGAGAGAGAGAGGGGGGGTTAAGGATGGCTGCCCCCCTTATTCCCAGAGACAATGGACTGCAAACACAACATGGAGGCGAGGGATGAGGATTTAGACACCCCCTCTTTTACTCCACAACACCTGAACAGAAAACCGCGTATATGTCGCATTTCACCTCGAGCTTTCACGTAGTTTCATTCACACAGTGGAACACCATGGAGCGCCTGGAGAAGAGAAGGGGGCATAGATGAAGAGAATGCAGCTTGCCCAACAAAAGAGGTGAATAAATCACAGCTGAATGGACACAGTCCTCTGGTTTCCCCTGGACAGTGGACCTGGATATCTGGAGGTTGTGGGGGAGTGGGAGGGGGGTTGCTAAGCACTGACATGCCTTTACAGGCCTGGCCAACAGCGGCCATAGGGGCTAGAGAGGCTGGACGTCTTCCTCCATGGAGGAGAAGTGAATGGAAAAACGTGCCAGTGGAACACAGGGAGGGAGCTGCTTGGTGAGTAAACAGAAATACTGACTCACCCGTTCTGGGGTGGGAGATGACCAAGGGTGGGGGCCTGAGGTACTGAATTGCTTAACTATCCTGACACTCGCTCACCCACACACACACACACACACACAGCAAACCCAAAATCCCCTTAATACAAAGTTGGGTGTGCGGGTTCAGCCACTAGACAATGGGCAGTTTGTCCTGGTCAGGTCAAGTGTACAGTGAATGTGTGTGTGTGTGTGTGTAGGCACTGACTGCCCATGTCCAGCTTGCGGTATATACGCGCTGACAAACACCATGCGCTGGTTGTTTCCCATACCTGTCAGAACTGGCTACGGCGCGGCCCTGTACACTTCCCCCTACATATTTAACGGTTGAGGGCTGAAACACACGCTTCCATTAAAGAGTGGGTGAGGGCCAGCGGGGAAGAGAATTGTGTCACACCATAGTGCTGTACAGGTAGAGAGCAGTGTGAACCACCCAAACCCATAAGGGTTAGACACAAAACACTTGGTGTATACCTATACTTATCCCCACCCCCAACACACACACACCTGCTGATAGACTGTGGAAAAACTAACACACAGACGTTTACAAAGAGTTAAATTATAGGAATATGTATCAGATTTTGGTCCCTCTCTCACACACACACACACACACACCTACACACACACACACCTGCTGATAGACTGTGGAAAAACACACACAGACTTTTACAAAGAGTTAAATTATAGGCATATGTATCAGATTTTAGTCCCTCTCTCTCACACACACACACACACACACAAATGTCCTACCTTTATGTCCACGATGGAGCATGCGATCTGTTTAACGTAGGCCAGGTCTGCAGTCTGCGGCAGCAGAACCGACTCCCTGGTGAGGCCAATCTGAATGATAAAGGAGACCCCCGCCGGGGTGGGGGGTCCAGGGGTCATGACGACGCCCCCGGGGCCCGGTCCGGGGCCCATGTCCACCGGTGGAAAGCCCCCGTGTGTCGGGGTCGGGGGCATGGACACCGGAGAGCCCTGTGGCATCACCACTGACCCCGGAGGGGAGGGGCCCCCCGGGGGGAAGAAAACCTGGCCCGGTGGCCCCGTGGGCATGCAAGGGCTAGCCATTCAGGGTCCTCTCCAGTCCTGTGCCAACACACACACACACACACACACACACACACACACACTGGACCAGAGGTCCACTCGCACACACACACACACTCAAACCGGCAGGGAATCCCAGTTCTTCTGTGTTCAATGTTCCACCCCGGTTGATAAGGAAGAGATCCCAATGAAGGAAGTAGGGCTTTTTCCTCCTTTCTGTCCCCCCCCCCCTCTCTCTCTCTCTCTCTCTCTCTCTCTGTCACACTTCTGCTTTCATGGTCCATGCATGACTAGCATGAGCACTGTGTGTGTGAGAGAGTCAAAAGAAAGACATAGTCCAGGGGTGGGGGTGGGATTCCGCCCGCAGCTCCTCCCCCTCCCGGTCGTTCCAGAGAAGTCTCACTGCAGAGGAGAAAGTCCAAACTTACGCAGAAAACTCAGAGGAAGGAGAGAGGAAGAGAGAACAAAACAAAAACAATGCCCAACTTTGCGGTGCTCTTCTCCGGGTAACCTTTTACAAAATGGCCTCCCGAGGCAGGAAACTTTAATGTTTACAGCGAGACACTGCTGGCGCTTTGAATTCACAAGTCTAGCCCTGTTTCAGTTTCAGCTCTCTACTTTGGTCTGCAGCGGAGAAGAGAGCGAGACACCGTGTGAAGGTACCTCCCTCTCCACTCCCCTCCCTCCCTCCTGCCCCCTCATGTGTGAACTCGCCAGAGCCGAGGAGGAAGTGAACAAATGACACAGCTCTCAGCCAATAGAGTTGGAGAATGGGAGAGTCGTTCTGCTCAGGGCAAATGACGGGTGATGTCACAGGCCCACCCTTTGACTCCTGGCAAGTCTTTCCCCTCCCTTTTCCTCTCTTTCTGTGTGTGTGTGTGCGTGCGTGTTAAGATGGAATAATTGTTCTTCTTTATTCCCTCCCCTAGCTGACACCAGACAAGCTCTTACTCTTACATTGCCTGAGGGGCCTGAACCACAAAAAAACATTTTAAAATAAAATAAATATATACGTCAAGAATTTGGCTTTAAATGTACTCTTTTATCAAACTAATCAGTGTATATTTGCTTACATGCCTTCCCAGTTAGTTGCAGTTACATGTTTAACCCTCGTGTTCTGTTTAGAGTGACTATGTTTGGGGTCTTAGAGAGCCCAATATTTTATTTATTTCAAAACTGTCAACCTTTCCTTTGCTAAATAGTATGATTGGCGTCTATCTACCATATTAATGAAATGTATAAGACTGAAAATAATATGTACTTTTAACCCTCCCTTTTAGAATAGACTGGTCTTGGTTGGAATAAACTGGGAAACATCGCCAAGGAGGGTTTAGGTTAGGTTTCCTGTCTTGCAGCGTACACTTAACATTGGCAAGACCACATTATGGAATTTAAAGTGTTCCTCTGTTCAGGTCACAAAACCTTTGTGAACTGCAATTGCGGAAATAATATGAAAAACATACTGCAAATGTATTTTACCACTGTTAACCACAAGAGAGCACTCTCATGAAACGTGTTTATTCTGAAGATTGGGAAATTCAGTTTATTTTCACAAAGAATAAGCAAAAATGGAAAAGTTATGTATGTAAAGTAGTAGCATGTGATCACACAGTAATTGTACAAAAATGTGTCTCATACAAAAATGCTAACATTTGTGCTTTATAGGCAATTACGCATCAAGCCTTCAAGATAATGCTGTCAGCAGTTACAGAATAGGTAAAGATGTTTTGCATACTGTATGTACATGATGGAGAACAGCATGACCTGATCTCCATCACCAGTCTCTTCTGAAATACACCACGAAATAGATGGAAATGTTTAAAAATGTCTTTGAATTAAATGCATTAAACCTTTTGTTGTTGCTGTTCTAAACACAAGGTCAGCTTTAGGGCAGCACCTCAAAATTGTATCAATTCAAAACTGAAACTGGTCAAGTGCTTGTTGACATAAAACTTGGAACAATATCATGCAGTTCAGTCATGCGCTGTTATTCCCTCATATTATTAGCTGAATCACAAGAATCGGAGAAGGCAAAGACAAGAAGGATCAGATAAATGATTGTTGCCTGGTCTTTGTCAGCCTATAGAGAGCCCAAGTTACTTCCACATTATGGGACCTAAATTATAAATATGTATGTAGTCAACTAAGAGAATACAATTATTTTTAGATCCCGTTTGCTTGGTGACACAAAGTAGACATGTAAGAAACATTTTCGAGTCAAGAAAATCTGTTTGTCGTGCATTTGTTGAAGTATAAGACTGTGGAAATATGTAATTAGTAAGTCTACAAACCCCGTGTCATGATGTTTTCGCACCACTCTCCACAAGCCAAAGAAAGTATTGTTTAGGTGTGTTGTGTGAGACGAAAGCTAGAAAGTAGTTCACTGAGCGGTTACACACAGAACTAAAGATTACTTTATACTTGTACAACCAACTGCAACATTCTTGACTTGAACAATTATATTTTAAATAGACAAACATAATGTGTGCTTCGTGTCACAATTCACGGGATCTAAAAACAATTTCATTCTCGCCGTTGACTACCATACATATTTTTTTCCAAACTTAGGTCCCATAATGCAGAAGTGACGTAGGCTCTCTATCATGGTGCATGTTGTATACTAAGGCACATACAGCAGTATAACTGTTAACGTTAAACATTAAAGATGACACAACACATTTCTTAGTTCACTGTACAAAATCATTTTTTGTATTTTTCTTCCTTAATGACATACAACAGGCGACCCGTAAACAAAAAGAAATATTATTAGATACAAGCTAGAATGCAATTCAAAAATATATATAACAAACTAAAAGCAGGTCTCTTATCCCTTGTACTTAGATGAACGTTTGAATACAGCTTAATGTGATGTACAAAATATCACACAGTGATAAGTTGCTATATTTAAAAAATAATAATAATAAAAAATAAAAAAGTTTAAACACCCCACAATATTTCTTTACCTTGGCCTCTGACTGCACTATCTTTTAAATATATTGTTCTTTTTTTGTCTTTTTAAATCTTTTATTTATTTTTACTAGTGAGTTTTTGGTATTATCAATTACCAGCAGTGTATATGCCCAGCAAGAAAAATGTATTTACTTTTGGTACTACAGTATTCTTACATCTTAATAATCATAATAATATAAAACAAAATATGAAAATGTATAGCACATCATGGAATTGTCTTATGATTTACAGTCTCTCAAGTTTCCCATCTTTTTACGTCACTCATTTGTCTTTTCTCAGTAAGGGGACATGATTGAGAACGGCTAGTGTTTTACAAGAGTATCTGACATGCATTGTGGATTTTAAAAATGACACAGCGCTAAGAAATATCTGCAAATCATTATTTCTGTACCCTGTCTGTAACCAGTCCAACAGTAAATGAGACCTTAACCAAACCAAAGCCCATCTACTATAGATGAGGTGAAACACGGAACCGTGTGGTGAATAGGTTTAAAGCACCCGCAGCATGATAGAAACACACTTATGTCATTGTGACACTTCATAGTTGAGATCAACTGGTCCTTAACCACAAATCTGCCAAATTACACTTAGTGTAAACCTACTGTATATTTACACCACCCTGCTTTAAAAGAAACATTTGAGTTAACCTTAACAGAGAAGTTCTGTGTTTCCGTTTCCATGAGGCAAAGGGGCAGAATGTTGTGCCTCTAGGCATCTTTGGGCGATTTGATGTGACCTTGTGATCCTTACTGACCTAGTCAGAGGAGGTAGAGTCTGCCTCCAACCAAATTCAGAAACCTTCATATTTTCAGCAATGAATTATCTTCTAATAGGCTGGGATAACTGGTCGACCACTCAGGTCAGGTCAGAAAGTATGGGACAGATTTAGCTAAAGCTAACGTGATTGTAGCTACCTGCAAAAACCCAGGAGGCCACCGAATGAAATGAAAGAAAGTCTGCTTATTCAGAATTCACTTATGCATTATCAACTCACGACCTCATCTAAATATCTTCCTACATCTCATATAGGCCCGGCTTAGACATATGTTCAGAACCTCATAATAAACAGCAACAAGTTTAGTCTGGTCTCAACTTTTGTTATCTGGACAATAAAATAAAAAACCCTCTTCCTTGACTTCCTGCCTCATTACATTTCCAGAGGCTGTTTGACTAATTTATTTGCCGGCCTGGAGACTCCCCACCCCACTGACACAGGAAGGAGGGCCAATACATCATTAGTGCTCTGGGTAATATGCTGTTGTGCAAATGATGCATTAAAAACAACAAGAGTGAACAGGATACTCCACACAGGAGGAGTCTGATGTCATCTGAATAAATATTGAACTTAAACTACCACTCACAGTGGCATTAACCTCAGCAATGTGCAACCATTGCAGTAGAGTCCAAACAATTTCTGTCACTTTTGCTTACTCCCTCGCAAACCATCAGAGTTCTGAAATCTACATAGTTAAAAGTGTAATTAAATAAAAAACAAACTGTTTAGAACAGGGTTAAACAAATTAAGTAAATGATTTGCCAATGAAACATTAAGCCAGTTAACACACACACAGAGTCCCTGATTCTGACTGAAAACTAACTAGGTCTTTCTTAGCACCATGATTGAGCTATAGTGCACAAGCAAACAAGCATAGATACCCAAAAATCTTGCACACAAAATTCTGGATTTCCCCCATTCCAGTACCGCAACCGAGCTCCTACAACATCTACTGTATAGCTATAACCGGCTAAAACGGGACGCAATCTGCAGAATAAGGAAATTAACTGTACAAATACAGGAACTGATCAGGATCAGGATCGTACTTCCACGATTGTGGAAATCTTTTGTACAGCAGTTTAACACAAACAAACATTCTTAAAATTCAGACACAATAAAAGAATCAAACTTTGTATCCATGTTGGGGTTATAAAATAAAGCTTTTTCGCAACACTGGATATCAATTGACACGCACACAGCATTCTCACAACCTAATGAATGCAGACAAACTTCACTGAGGTCTTTGGAATGTAACACACCGATTTCCTGTGAAGCAATGTCAGATGTCTTGCCATTCCTGTGTATATTAATGTGAAGCCCATGGTATACTTCATACAAAATGCATATTATTCCTTGTATTGTTTCCTTTGTTTGGCCCCGGGTGTGTGTAACTACGCAGAATACCTCAAGACGTAGTGTGTGCTAACAGAACACACTAAAGAAAAGTTGCCATCTTGCTTCTCTATCATTAGCAGTCCATTTCATGTTTGGATGTTTTGTTCAGAGAGGTCCACCCTTCTCCTGCTCTCTTAAGCGAGTGTCTCAGTGAGTATACTAGCATTTACTCTAGCAGACTGGGAGACCCCGTTCGTAAAGTATACCACGGGCTTACGTTTAGTGTGCATTCAAACTGTAGCAACGAGTGTATTAAGCCTCGTTGTCTATCGAAGAAACAAGACTTAAATGTAAATGCAGTGGTGCCTTTGCACGTGCTGTATACAAGCGTCTCTCTAGAGGTTCGTTGTAAAAATGTGTGTTCACAGCAGTTCACGCCCGCAAACGTGCGATGTAGTGACCATCAGCGCACTAATATGTGATAACTGGCTGTTGTAGTGTAAAAAAAGAAAAGGCGTTACAACATTTACAATGGAAAATCGGGCAGCCAGAGACAACATAAGAAGCAGAATGATCAGTGTCACAACAAGTCACTGAGGCATCTTGGGACAACCAGGCATTGCTGCAGGGTGTGTCCTGTGGTGAAGACCCAGCCAGTGAGGTGCAGGACAGACAGATGAGTTATGTATTAGTGTGTGAATGTGAGGGAGGTGAGGTTTATCTCCATTGTAGTCTTCAGTCTCGTTTGGCCAGATGATCGTAAGTCTCTGGGGTCAGAAAACAAACAAACAAACAAACAAACAAACATAAACCTATCTATGAAGGGCTTCCCGGTCTTGTTAACAGAACACATTGAAATATGTTACCATTACAGTTATTCATATATGTGATATAAATCCCCACATTTGTTTACCCAGTGTTCATTTAATTTCACCCTGTGATTGCTTAGTGTGACGGCCTACCTCTAAGCCGCTGTCTGTAAATATTATTTAATTTGTATTAATTATACACTTATTGTTTCATACTTTCATTTGACAGTACATATTTGCTAATTTGAGTGCATGCATTATACATGCATTTTAGTTGGCATGTTGTCAGTTATATCATTTATGTTGATACCTTTGTTTTCTTGTTCCAAGAGTCCATGCATTTACACCTGAGGCAGACCATTACCGTTAATTGGACTAAACCAACCATTTTGGAGCTGCAAGGCTGTTCCTACTTACTGTATCTGGACGTTTGTTTCATTACTATCTAGGAATTTATATTCTGGTTGTTTACATTATTTAAAATGTTTATTTATATTCTACATTCGTTTACATTAATCTCTCATGTTTCATTAGTTTGATGTAGTTGATTATCTCCCCTCCGTCTTATTAGGCTAGTCTGTCTCTTATATAAACCCAATTTGGATGTTCATTTGTTAGGTCAGTAATGTTGTGTTCACACGTTATGTGATTGTGTCTTAGGTTGACCTCATTTTGTTACATTCATTTTTTCTGTCATGTACATCTTTTCACTTTAAGATGATTATATTTTGTATTTGAGAAAATTAATGCCCAACCATTCACTCAGCCCTGTTGTCCTCTTGATATGCTGTTTGGCCCCTGACATTTAGAAAGAGCTCTATAAATACAATTTAATAGAAAAAATTTAAAAAAAACATTGTGCAAATGATGCATTAAAAACAACAAGAGTGAACAGGATACTCATCAGGATGTCATCTGAATAAATATTGAACTGAAACTATATAACTATAACACACACATCCACATGCGTACGCACACACGCTCACTACGTGCTGCCCTCACCAGAAGAACGATGTGGTCACACGAAGATCTTGGCGAGCGCGTCTGCGCCTGCGCTGGCGATGAAGGGCTGCGAGGCGTGGAAGGCCACATCATGGATGGCCTCGTCGTGCTTCTTCCTGTGGGCTGTGATCTCCTGAACGCACGTCCTGTTGTCCAGCATCCACAGGCGCACCGAGCAGTCGTGGCCTGCAGGTGGCAGGAGAGAAAGCAAATGTAGAACCACAGCAACACAGAGGCCCCAGGAGTGAAATGATGTAAATGTAGTTTAGAAGGCGTCTCAGACGGCAGTTCTACATAATTATATGTCACTCTTGAACATTGTGCTTCACAAAAATGTTATTATAATTATGGTGTGATAAATAGATATATAAAACATGCAAAAACATAAAAGAATAAAATACAGTACAGCTCTGGAAAAACATAAGAGACTGTACATAAATAAAAATATATACAGTATACATACATACATACAGTATATTACATGTAAATAAATAAAACATTTCGTACCATTTACAAGACATCCAGTTATGTTTGCGATCCAGGTGCTAAGGAATACTTACTACCAGAGATGAGATACGTGCCCTTGGGGTCTGTAGTAAGACAGGTGACGGCATCCAGATGGGCCACCATTGAATGGACCACTTTACCTGCAACAAGACACAAAACACACAACACCTTCAGAACCACGTCCTGGAAGGAAAGGCAGATCACTGGGAAAGCCGACGCATACACACCTGTCTTGTTGTCTAGGAAACGGATAGTTCGGTTCTCATGAGCAGTGATGGAAATGGGTTCAGATGGGTGACTGACAACACGGTTGACCAGATCGCTGCCTGCAGCGGAACACAAACACAAGCGCTCTTACCCCCAGTTTACGCCGGGTCGCGGTCCGGCTCTGTCACGGAGCTCTTTTCAATGCAAGTGAACCACCAAAGCGGTCCAGAAGCGGCCCAGGAGTGGCTTTTACATTTACATTGACAGCATTTGGCAGACGGTTTTATCCAAAGCGACTTACATGTAGTACATGTGTCATTAGTTGGACAGGCCACACACCAGCAATTGTAAGCAACCTATGTTATATCACAATAGTTATAGCATTTTGTCAACACTTCAGAAGGTAGTGGCACTCGCTTCATTATTCAGGCCGACGCAAACACAAACAACACCTCAATGTATTTGCCTTCAACAATGTACACACCTTCCTTGGTCTGAGTCTCCAGGACCATGATGCTCTGCTCTGTGTTGAGGTCAAACAGCAACGTGTCACCCCCATCAAATGACACAACCACCTGGTTAGGGTCAGAAGCCACAAAGGCCACTGAGGTGGGAGTGCCATTCTCTAAAAGAACATGCAATATTAATTTAGTTTGGGTTCAGCAAAATAGGTTTGGTTATATAGTATATTAACAAATACATCAAACATACATATCATATTGACATGATAAAGCACTTTTAAAAACAGTGCGTGTCAACCAAAGTGCTGTATAATGAAATGTAAAGAAAACAAAGGAATAAATAAAACATGCAGTCCTGTAACAAAACATATTGTCAAAGGACATGAATACAATTAAACATACAATATACATGGATGCCTAAACAAAGAACGCTTCTGCTACCTTTCTCCTTATTGAAGACTGACAGGCAGGGGGCAGAGCTCTGCGGGTCCCATATGCGAACTGTGCCATCAGCAGAGCAGGAGGCCAAGCGATGGTGGGCTGCGGAGTACGCCAGCCCCCAGACACTGTCGTCATGGCCGGCCAGCACACAGCTTTCAATGCCAGGGTCTGGATGGACAGACAGCGACAAAAGAACATTTACAGCATTTGGCAGAGACGCTTTTCTCCAAAGCGACTTATGTACTTGTAGTACGTTTGTCAATACTGTAGCTGGACAGGTCATACACCAGAAAGTGTAAGCAAGCAATATTATATCAGAATAATTACAGCATTCGGTCATCATTATATCAAATAGGAAATGTCTCTGAATGTGTTCTCTCAAGCTTCTCAGCTACTAGGGCTGAGTATCGACAAGGACCTCACGATTTGATAAGTACCAAGATTCGAGATAAACACATATTTTAACATTTTGTTTTATTTTTTTATAGAGTAATTATTTTCTTTGTGCTAAATGAAAAATACATGTTTTTAATGCATTAATACTAGGGGCTCGAAAGTCACAAAATGTTATAAAGACATATTGCAATATTCTGAATAGATTTATTTGCACACTTCTTTCCATTAAATTCTACAACAAACATGATTAATGCGAGAAACAATGGAGGTCAATGAATAACCACAAGTTACTGACTTAGCGCCCAATGAGTGGTTGATTCATAGCAAACATCTCCAGAAGGACTTAATATTGACGTTACACACTGAAGCGTTCAACATAACTAAAGCATATATTACATGAAGTCAAGTGAAACTCCTATTGTCTGGGCGAGATTCTTGAATTCCTAACAGACTCACCATAGTTGTCATATGGATCCACGTTGAGGTCTGGAATCTTCCAGCAGCGCACCGTTCCATCTAGGCCTCCACTGTAACATGATTCCCCATCCTCACCCATGGCCAGAGAAAGAACAGCTCCACTACACCAACAAAGATGTGTAGTAGTTTGTATTAGTTTCATGTTTGTTTGTTCTCCGTGATAAATAATCCTCATGGTTGTAATTGTCCAATGAGACGGGCAGATGCCAGTTAGAGGAATTATGGAAATCCACCTCCAGGGAATGGTTTTATCATGTGCCTTACATTGTAGTGTTTATCATGTACCATCTCATATGTAATATCCTGTTTCCTATAACTTTTTGTAGTATTGCTGATTCAATTTCATTTTACCATTCCATCCATCCATTCATTATTTTTTTTAAATGTCTTAAATTGTAAGGCACTTTGAGCTGCAACCTATATATGAAAACAACAACAACAACAACAATCATCTGTGTATACACGTGACACATGCTTGCATGCTTGTGTGTTCAGCTCACCTGTGGGCCCTGAATGTGTAGACGGGCTCAACATCAACCGCAGCATTCCTGTGGACAGACACAGTTCTGATTGCAGTCCAGATGCTTACAGCATCACCGTTTGTTGTGCATCTCTACGCATTATACTAGGGACGAGACTTCCATAGCAGGGGTTTCCAAACTATTCTGTGCCAGGACCCACCTAGAGGACTAATCTATTTAGAGACCCGCCGAACACCATGTACCAGTAACAGAATTTTAGCTATGCCTGTGCGTGCGGCAAATTATTTCCGCTCCAGAATCTATATGCACCCGGCTAAATGGGACGTCATCCAATCAGGAACAAGTAGGCTATTTTGCTGCAGCCTTACTCGCGACCAATGAATGGAACAACGCGATAGTAACGATTTAAGGAGCAATGTTCCTACTTCTTGGAGTGCATGGCTTTGTTGAGGTTCCAGAGTTTGAGTGTTCCGTCCTCGGAGGCTGTGAGCAGCACTGGCTGGCTGGGGTGAAAGGTCAGGGCGCGGATGGCATCGAAGTGGCTACGCAGGGTGAAGCGAGGGTTCCATGTCTTCTTGAACTCCTCTCTGCTATCCTGCATCTAACACGCCACACACAGCGAAGACACCTTAGAGACGCGTGTACCAATGGATGAATATTCAAATAAAAAAGGTCATAAGCCAGTAATCATTCTTCCAAGAATATCCACCAACTTTAAGTTTAGATGGTAGTACTAGTAGTAGTAGTAGTAGTAATAATAATAATAATAATAATAATAATAATAATAATAATAACAACAACAACAACAAACTTTATTATCCACAAATAAGTAAATTAATAAATAACAGTACTAAATACAAATAAAAGAAGCATACAGAAAACAGTGTTCCAATGAGAGTGATGTTCTGGGTCAAAATGAACATTAGATGTATTAGAACAATGAGTCATGGGTGAGGCCACAACAAACACTGGAACAATAATGCCACAGCACACAAGCATACAAATTATTGTTCATCATTGTGTTTCACGCACTGTACACTTACGTCCATGGAGAGATCGTTGTCATTGGCAACAGTGAGGTCAGCCAGCTCGCCCAGGTTCATGTCCCCGCCACCAACAGCGTCCATGATGAAAACGTCAGAGGAGAAACCCAGAGCCCCACCTGCAGGTCCAGAGGAGACATTGCACCACATTTGGAACTATTGTGCTGAATCTTATGTCCTTTTATTAAAATGAACAGTCTGCAGTTGGGAGTGAGCATAACTCAGTGCTGTGCGAGTTAATCTTATGTCCTTTTAATAAAACGTACGGTCTGCAGTTGGGAGTGAGCATAACTCAGTGCTGTGCGAGTTAATCTTATGTCCTTTTAATAAAATTAACAGTCTGCAGTTGGGAGTGAGCATAACTCAGTGCTGTGCGAGTTA
>JAODTR010092424.1:0-13876 GCA_025399935.1 Amblyopsis rosae | reverse complement strand
AGACAACACAGCCCTCAGGTTCATGGGGGCACCCAAACCTCTCCACCACGATAAGGTGATGGTTCCCGGAGAGGCTGTGCCGACACAAAATAGTATTATAAAAGACAGATTTTGGAGGAAATGCCATATATAGGGAAACCCACGTCTTGGCTCCCGATAGAACACAAATAGAGTATAAATCATATTGAAAGCATATACAAAAATGTATTTACAATGAATCTCTTAATTACACCAACATGTAGACTATCATAGGAAACAATCTGCAGAAACAAATTGTATTTCTAAGACTGCTTTTCTCT
The DNA here is from genome assembly GCA_025399935.1 of Amblyopsis rosae. Taxonomy (NCBI): domain Eukaryota; kingdom Metazoa; phylum Chordata; class Actinopteri; order Percopsiformes; family Amblyopsidae; genus Amblyopsis; species Amblyopsis rosae. The sequence continues at coordinate 13,577 of JAODTR010092424.1, read as the reverse complement.
GCCCGACAACAAGGAAATCCCACAGAGAAATCCCTGTCTGGCTCAAGATAGAACCCTAATAGAGTGTAAACGTTTTGAAATAAGCATATAAAAATATACATTTCCAGCAAATCTCTTAGTTACACCAACATTTATCATAGGAAACAATCTGTACTGACGCAAAATAACATTATAATATACTACTTTTTGCTGCCGGAATGAGGACATGCCTTAGGGAAATCCCTGTCTTGTCATGTGCGACGTTCTTGGTTAATAATAAGGCTGCACAATTTGATCAAAAAGTATAATTTCGATTAGTTTTGCCAATATTGCGATTGCAATATAGTAAGCAGCTCTCATAATTCTGTTTCCATTTGTTATCAAATCTTAAAAGTGCTCTGCACTAAAGTATTAAATACTGGATGTAAATATACAATATAGTAACCTGACATGCGTAGTAAAAGTTTTGGAAAAGTGCATGTCAGCCTACGCCGTAGGGTGATGCCCTCTCCGTTACACCGTAGTTTTGACGCAGAAGAATAAATGGATCTTGGTGTTGTAGTTTACATAATAAAATTAAAATGTTCCTAACAATTAACTATGCTAACTGTTGTTTTGTCACATTAAAGTTGGAAAACATGTTATTTCTGTTTTTTACATATTGCATAATCTTCTACATTTTCAAAAACATACAATTTCATAAGAATATGTAGACTTTTCATACCTGGACTAATTTTATTTGACAACAATACGGTGTGATATTCTCTCCGATATACCCTCAAAACTGTTTACCTGAGAAGCCACTAATCCGGTACCACAGGCCACATCCAGCACTAGAGCCACCGCGCGGTCGCCAGTAAAATGTCTTGAGAGGCTACATGCTGCTAGCCGTGGTGCGCGGTAGTCCAGAATAGCCACATCCTATTCAAACAACAGGAATGTTAACCACAGCGCAACTGTATAGCAAACTGATGCTTTAATCTACAGCGATTTACAATAAGTACATCTGAATAGGTTACACGTCATAAGCAAACAACATTGTTAGAATAATGACCTAACACCAGTAACACCAGTAACCCTAGACTACCTTATACTAATAACAGTTAACACCAAACAACACCATGATACACGCTGAGGGTTTATTGTAGGAAAGTTGTGTTTGATCATTTCTTTGCTGTAACAATGCTTCTTGGCAATACAGTTTATACCCTTGGAAAGCCTGATTGTTTCCATTTTAAATGTTGCCACATTTGTAATGATCATGCATTTGTGAGATGAGCAGCAGAGCTGAGTATGTGGGTTGCGGCCATGAAAGACTTGCCAAATCTTCTCTGACAACTCTGTTGACAATTGTTTGGTGGATTGGATGATTGGAGTCTGAAGAAACAAGACATATTGTCAATTTACAATTGATTAATTTAACAAGCAGGAGCATCAGTAGCATGTGGAAGAACCATACACAGCCACAGCCTGGCACCTCCATGCTGGTCACCATGGTCACACACTGCTGTGGGATGGCATCCCATCCTTCAACCAGCATTTGTCTCAAGTCAGCCAACGTGATTGTGTTGGTCACTCTGGCACGAACAGCACACCCAAGCTGATCCCACAAGTGTTCACCCATTTCCTTACTTTTTGTGCGTAGTTATGTATACAAATTACATTTCCCAAAATTCCTAAGTAGTTGCTACTCTTTGTTTATTTCTTTACCCAAGCATATGAAACATTTTCATTGTCAATAAATACATGGTATGGCTTCATATTTGCCCTATTTGATAACGATACACTAGGATGACATTATAGTTAACAGACTATAGAGGGGGCTAGTGCACTTTTACAGAGATAGGAAGAATATCCCTGTAATGATTCTGCATGAGCTGGCCATGTAATCAGTTGAGTACTTAGTTTAGTTATCAAAAGGTTTACACTTAAAGGTTCATAACGTTTTGGCCAAATGGCCACAAGAGGTCCTTGCTTTCTCTTTGTGAAAGCAATCTGTTAGTTACTTTCCAGGTCAAGTAACATAAACATGTTTCCTAAGACTGTGATTTGTTCTATGATTACATTACAGAATGAATACACAACTTTAGTTAACCATTTATATATTTGCCAACACAGTGAAAGTGATAAATGTAAGTATCTGATGAGATAACACTACAGGTATCCTCACTACATGTATCCTCATCTGATAAACCATCCTTGGGGATTAAGTTATCGTTATTGTTCTTTGAAAAGTATTGGCAGCCACAAGAATCTTGTATAAATATCCTCAAAATGGATTTCATATCCTTGTGAGTAGTCTACAATATGTTATGCTCTTTATACAAGTGATAGGTTACTCAATAATATAGGCCTGCAGTTGCTTGATGAAATGCATCTGCTACTGTACATTACCTAATAGTAGCCTAATTGTGTAAATACAGTTAATATATTTTTTAGGTATATTTTTGTGTTTATTTATGATACTCTTTAATGCTGATATGCTAATCAATAATCATAAATAGCATTACATGCTATGGTGCTGCAAACTAGCAAATGCCATTCGGTTTATTTTCAAACTTTCATTCTCACCCATAACAACGTTTTATTTAACATAAGCAACAGGAAATAGCATACAACTTATTCACTTAGTGTAGCCTGGTAGAACATATATGTGAAATAAATAAATAGGTTTTTGAGCTGCATCTTGCCTGATTGTAGTTTTCTGCCCATGTGTTGTAAAAGGAAACCTTTTCTTCAGGAGTTGTGCCTCGGTGGCAGGATAAGATCACGTCTCTGACATTTTCAAATGTCCTTGTTGCAGCTGACATTATGTTACTCAGTCACCTGTGCAATCACAATAAAATGGCATTACCCAATTAGTAGTTTTCTTTTCATATTACGGCAATTAATCACACTTTAGACAGACAGTAGCGGCATCAGATCACTTTATTTGCTTAGAAAGTCCAACCTTTACCTATGTAATCCAGATGGTAGGGTACCACTTCGGTACCGTGCACGATATGCAGACATTCTAAAATTCAGTGTACACTCAGGGTAGGAACAATAACCTGAAGGTTTGTACAGATTTTTATGCAACAGATCATAGATATATACGGTAGTAGTGATGTTACCTGTGACACCAAAGCTCCGAGGCGCGTGTCAATTAATTTAACCGATTTTCAGTGACTCTTGAACTTGTATCGGAGCTTGATTTGTTCTATCAATGTCAATGTTAGTTTAGATTAGCATACATTTCCGGTGAAGCTTTCAAACAAAACTGTTTACAGTTGTTATCATCCATTGTAATCACAAAATGAAAGGCTAAAACACAAGTATCAATCATCATAAGCATACACGGCCCTTCCTCAATAGGCTACCGTGCATAGATATTATTGAAATATCCCCCAGTGAATTCTATAAATGTATTTGTTTTTTGTTTCACGATTCCACTTTTATTTTGAAATCAAATAATCGCTGTCAAAAGAAAAAAAATGCATAACGTAGCCGAAGAAACAGAACGTCTAATAGGTTTATAACTAGTGTTCTTAAAGAAGAAAATAAAAAATTAAAAAGGCAGAAAAACCAATAAACCGATATCGCCAAATTCCATCGTAGTTACTGCGCACGCGCAGTGTTGCTATTCCCGGTTCCACCTGTAGAGCCACTCGGATTCAAAACAAAGGGAAATCCTTGAACAAGCAAGCGTCCCTGCTAGGCTAATTTATTAGCTTATTTTTTTCTGTCTTTAGTGTTTAATTTATGAAAAATTGAAGAATACGTTACGTAACTTCATAGACTTTTAATATAAATTTGACACAATTAGAGAAATGGAGATTTATGAAACGTTTCAAACGTTGGTCTGTTTTTGTGGCATAACTTACCGTACCGTACTACCGTAGTGTAGCTAGTACTAACAGTAGTTGGCCTTCCAACAACACCAGCAGGATTTACTGTGATTGAAATTGGCATATTTACTTACAGTAAAATACAGGTAACGTTACGTGATCCGATTCACTTGCACTAATAATAATAATGTGGTGAGCATGTCAGAAAGTTGAATGTTATGAAAGATGATGGTGGGCGGGGGGCTGTTATAAGAGGCGCATGACTAGTGTCCAAGAGGTGGTCATCTCTGTTTCATTCACAGGCTTACTTAAAACGCCAAGGCTCCCAAGATGTCGATTTTAGGATTAAAGAAGAAACAGCCAAAGACATTCAAAGTAAAAGTCATCACCATGGATGCTGAAATGGAATTTAGCTGTGAGGTAGGCCTATTGCTTTATTTAGGCGCATGTGTTTTGTGTCAATGTTTTGAAGTGTCATTGTTTTCCACCTTGGTAGGCTACCTGTGCCATTGCTTACTACCTTACTGTACCTCCGCACTCTCATTAACCAAAGCGATATCTTCTGACCGTTTAAAGAAAAAGATATGTCTGCTCTGTTAAGATAAACTTTTATTACATTTATTTATTTTTTGCTCATGCTTGCGTTAACAAGTTTTGCCATTATTAAGGATTCTGGTAGGTATCCAGAGAGATAAATGCTAATTAGTGAAGCTTTCACCATACAAGTAAAATGTGGAAAGCAGATCATCTGACTTGATTTAGCCTAAATTACTGAACTGAAGAATCAACAGAACATCCCATAATCTGTCCTGTTCTCTGTCCCAGGTGAAGTGGAAAGGGAAAGACCTTTTTGATCTGGTGTGTCGCACCGTAGGCTTGAGGGAAACATGGTTCTTTGGCCTGCGGTACATTGTAAAGGACACATATGCCTGGCTGAAACCTGAGAAACAGGTGAGCTAAGGAGACATCTGATGGGAGGTGCATCAGTAATTTCACTTCTTAATGTTGCTCTGACTGACTGATGTGAGAACTTAGTACATGCTTGGCCATGCTTATATCAAGCCATGCGTGTTTATACACATTTGTACACCTGGGCCCTTTTTCAGAAAGCAGGTTTTGTGAAAGCTTTGTTCGGAAAATGGAAACTTACAATGGTAACTGATTCTTATCTCTTACTTCTCCCTCCCGCTGAGCCTGAAACAATAGTCAGATATGGGGTGACCTTCATTCATATGAATTTATGACAATATTAAAGTGCAAATACAAAATATGCATCTTATATTCTATTCAAATCACACTAAAGAAAGGGCACTCTGGGGATGGGGGCGTGGCTTAGGGCAGTCACTACTTTTCAGACTTGCTTTTGAGAGAGGTGTTTGCTTGCTCCAATGTATATTTTTCCTAAGAAACTATCCACAAGCTAAAAACTGCATGAAAATGTTCTGCTATTAAGCATGTTTAAACTTAAATTTTTCTCAGCGGTTGCCATGGTGGAGGGTAGTATCAGAACTATATTGATAATGGCTTTTTAATGATGTCATGCATGTGCTTAACTCAAGAGTACATATTTGACTAAACTAACACAGATCAGCAGTTATGAAACTGAAACGTTTTTTATGTCAATTTGTCAACTCTGAGTTCAGAGTTCGTTTCAGAGTTTGTTAAACCTGCTTTCTGAAATAGGGTCCTGGAATATCAGCATATGTCATATTTACCTGAGCAACCTGTGGATTTATTTTCTGGTTTTTATGTATGTGCTGCTTGGTTTACTCTTTCTGCCTTCTTAATAATGCTCATTGATAAAGATAAAGATGTGTATTTTCCACTAACTATATCAGCCATACTGGTGCAAATATAGGACATTTGTTATTTCCTCTGAATCAGTGTATTGTCTACCGTAACTGATTTCACTCCCATTGATTAGGATGATACACTGCTAAATGAAGACATCCTGTTTACAGAGGCCTTCCTGTCTTCTTAAAGATAGATCATGTTCTCAGCTAACCATCCTGTTTATTCTTTGTTTAAGGTTCTGGATCAGGAGGTCCCAAAGGACTCCCCCATAACATTTCATTTCCTGGCTAAGTTCTTCCCAGAGAAAATAGAAGAAGAGTTGGTTCAGGAAATTACTCAGCACCTGTTCTTCCTTCAGGTAATGGTAGTTATTACAGTAGTTGGGTTTCTCCAATTGGACTTTCCACACTTTTCCACCTCTTTGATATCCATTAGGTCATTATATTATAATTCGTATCCCTGTAATTGACATCATGACACAATTTCATAGGTTAAAAAACAGATATTGGATGAAGAGATCTTCTGTTCACCCGAAGCCTCTGTTTTGCTGGCATCATATGCTGTCCAAGCCAAGGTAATTGATTCCACATGGTCCCTCAACGTCATTCATGACAATAATCTACTTACATTATTTTAGTTATTTTTATTTCTAAATGATATTGCTGCTGTCTAAATCAAACCTGCATGTCTCAATCGGCCTCTGCCGTCTGTCTCTATATTTTTCTCTCTCCTCTATACACATTAATGTAGTATGGGGACTATGACCCAAACTTCCACAAGCATGGGTTCTTGGCTCAAGATGAACTGCTCCCAAAAAGAGTTAAGTATACATTTAAATAGCTTTACCTACATTCTGTCGGTGGTGTCCTAGTGTTCTAAAGTGGTATTTATAGGCCTACCTGACTTGCATCAGCTTTAGAAACATTACATTTATTTGTTATGTTTGAGAGAATTAATGTAACTCAGTAGATAAACAGCGGATAGTTTGTGATTCACCATGTCATGCCATCCAAGTAATGTGTGGATTGTTATTGAGGTAGGAAGCTTTAGAGAAGAGGGTTTAACAGCAGTGCAGTCTAACTGTACAGAGGATGTCCACTCTAAGCTAAAGTATGTCTTATTTCAGGTCTGGCCCCACCGTCTGAAAGTGACCCATTATAATTAGATGTAGCTGGTGGAGTTCCCCTGTGAACTGCGTGTGTGTGTACAACAGGTCCTGATGCAGTACCAGATGACCGCTGACATGTGGGAGGAGAAGATAACTGCTTGGTATGCTGAGCACAGAGGCATAGCCAGGTAAGCCGGCCATGCTGCTGCACACAGCACACTGGGACTACAAGGCCTTCTACAGTCTATCTACCATGTGTCGGACATCAGTTGTAGTCCAATTAGGGTGCTTTTTGTCAGAAGGCCTCACATTGGTGTGTGTTTGGCTTTGTGCTCAGTAGGAATTGTGTTCCCTCAAGGTTCTTTGGCTTTTGGTTATGTTGCATTCTACAGGGAGGATGCAGAGATGGACTACCTTAAAATCGCCCAAGACCTCGAGATGTATGGTGTCAGCTACTTTGCCATTACTGTGAGTAGGCTTTTATATATGTAGTAGGCTTAGTTACTGTTTTCACCCCAGTAGTCTCATCATAGAGAGAGGTTGAAGTCGGCTTGATCAGTGACACAAGTCCTGCTTTATTCACATACATCTCCGTAAAGTATTTCAGAAATACACATTATGTTTCCCTTCATGTTCTTTCTCGCTTTCTTTCCATAATCATTCTAGGAGCCATTATCCTGACTTGCTTTTGTTTTATTGGTTTCTGCATTTGTCAAATTTGACTGTGTGTTAGATTTGTATCTTTCATTAGATGAAAGCAGACTGCATTAGCTGCAGTATGGTACGGTATGTCATTTTCCGTTAACTGCTTTGTCTATGATATCTAAAAAGCGATAGAAAGCACATTTTGTGAATATCTTTTTTTTAAACATTTAAAGATATGATTGACTATGTTGCATGTTTCCACTTTTCAATACAGGGATTATCTTGGGGTTTGAACTACGGTACATTAGAAGCCCATTGTCAAGCCTGAGTAGAGTTTCTCAGTACTAAAGCTCAGCACAGTTTGCTACTCTCTATTACAAATGAAGGCTAGGTATTGGCTAGGACCTCACGATATGATACATATCATGGTACATGTGTGACAATAAGATGCATATCACGATACATGTGTCATAATAAGATGCATATCATGGTACATGTGTGACAATAAGATGCATATCACGATACATGTGTCATAATAAGATGCATATGGTACATGTGTCACAATAATATGCATATTTCTGGATATCTTTTAAATCTCTTATAATCACTTGATTATTAAGTTATATCCTTCATTTAGTATTTCTGTTGCCACTCTTGTCCTGTAAGTTTCTTTCTTTTTTATATACGGTATATTGAGTCAAATGTTATGATACTCAGGTGTTTGAGTTATTTAGCACTCATAATGTTAAACAACATTTGAATAACATCTGTGTTAAACCAGAGCTTCAGGTCCATCCAAAGGAGTTGTAGTTGTATTGATTTTTGCTGCTGATTCGTTCACACCAACAGCAGAACAAAAGGGACACAGATCTGTTGCTGGGAGTAGATGCTCAAGGTCTTCACATTTACAGCCCCAACAGCAAGCTGAACCCCAACAAGTCCTTCCCCTGGAGTGGTATCCGCAACATTTCTTACAGCGAGAAGGAGGTGAATGAATAACAATACAGTATTTGTTCACGTCATTAGCATTACCAGCATGTTCCGCTTCCTTGCTATTCAGTTTGTTGTTAAATTAATATGTTTCTAAGCACAAAGAAGCAGGCCATTTCACGAGCTGGGTGTAAACATAGCCTTTTTATGAGTGGAGTAAAGCTATCCTCCTGTTGCAGTTCACAATAAAACCCCTGGACAAGAAAAAAGACGTCTTCAAGTTCTACTCGTCTCAACTCCGGGTCAACAAGCTGGTAGGATGTCTTTTTCATGTATTTGTTGTACAATGTTTAAAGATGCAGTTTGACGTTAATCCACAATTTAAGATGCTCTGTGGAGACCACTAGAGAAATTATTAGGAATGCATAATAATTATTGATCCAATAAATTAACGGCCGATATTGAATCATATCGAAAAATATAATTCTGTCTGATAAGAATTGGTTAATTATGGAGTTAAGGAATATTTAATAGAAAATCTAAATTTTATTGGTTGTATTCCCGCTCTGAAGATATTTAAACTGGTAACAAATTATAGGAAAAAATAATCATGTAGGACACAGCATGTGAAATAATGTTGAGTCATAAGGATAATTGTAAAAGAGATAATTTATATACAGTGTGGGGCTTAACAGGACTTCTGGTTCTGAGTTGCGTTGGTTAAGTCGGCATGACGTCGCATGTAAATGGGTCTATTGTCAAACGTAGACAAAAATTTGTATACAAATTATTTCTGTGCACAAACAAGATATATGAAATACAAGATGCAGCTTTATAATAACTGCTAGGACCACTTAATTTGTACAGATCCTGCAGCTGTGCATCGGTAACCATGACCTGTTCATGAGGAGGAGGAAGGTGGACTCCATTGAGGTGCAGCAGATGAAGGCTCAAGCCAAAGAAGAGAAGGCTCGCAAGAAGGTCATCCTCTAGCCTGTCCCTGTGCAGCCGCCCACATATGTTAACGCATTAGACACCAAAAGAGACTGCTTAACCAAGCTTGTCCAGAACACATTCTGGAGAAAACAAAAACACCTCTCCCTGTAATCCGCCCTACACAATACATTGCCAGAACTAGGATTTTGTTTTTGTGTGCGGTCTGCAGGAGCAGGAAGTGAAAACCCTGTGAAATTCATTACAGTATTAGGCTATTTTCTAGTGAATGTAGCACCTATGCACAAATAATCAAACAATAATAGAATTGCAAAATAACTGAATCTTGCATTAGTATATATGAGATTGCAGAGTTGTGGTTGCGGTGGTTGACTCCCATACCAGAAGGTTCTAGGTCCAAGCCTGGCCTACCTGTACTGTAAGCATTCCTGAGCAACGTTCCTGACCACTAGCTGCTTCTTAAAACCTGTAATTGGTGTATGTCGGCGCTTCGGTTGAATTGTTTGACATTGTTTTCCTCACGCATGACAGTGTTGTGGTCTGCCTTGCCCGTCCTGTAGGTGGAGCGGCAGATCTTGGCGCGGGAGAAGCAGATGAGAGAGGAGGCCGAACGAGCCAAGGAGGAGATGGAGCGAAGGCTTTTCCAGCTGCAGGATGAGGCGCGGCTGGCCAATGAGGCGCTGGTAAGGCGTGGGCTCCATGTGAGAGAGAACCCTGGACCAGTGATTCTCCTAACGCATCGTCATGTTAATGCTGCAGAAATAGAACTCAACAGAGGAGAAAAAATAATGCCAATGCATTTAATGGAACGTGTCAGTATTGTGGACTTCTTAGCTAATTGTGAATCCCCATATTCTTTATCCCATCTACCCCTAGTGGACTCTAAATGTACATATAGTCAAGTATATTGTCACACATATGCTGCATTCACATGCCAGGAGGCAAACAGCACTCACCATCATTGTTTGTGGAGCTCCTCGCCGCTCACGGAGCTGTTCACCCCTCCGCTTCCCCCGCTCATTATCGCTCAGCGCTTAACGTAGTTTGCATCGCGCTCCGCTCATATCGCCCCCTCCGCTCGCTCCAAAAAAGGGAAAAAATGTATGGATGACACAATTTAAATTAAACTAACCATATATTATGCTTACTTTGAATGACAAAACGAACTTGTTTCTTATTAGGCTATATTTCCTTTACACCTTTGTTACAAGTTACCGTAGCCTATTCTACTTGCTAACGTTTTGCTTTCTTCCCAGCATGTTCATGTAGCACTTTAGTGTTTTCGAGAGATGTGTCTTTTTAGATTCCAAAATTAATCTTTACTGACTGAAACAATGTCACCACATTCTTTTTCTTGTACCCCATATCATAGTACTGTATTTTCTGGCGTATAAGACGACACCCCAACTTTTCCAGTTAAATATAGAGTTTTAACGCCGTTTTTCTGGGCACAGCGCCGCTCTATCTATTTTTTCCATACCCCTGGTGTCCCGGACGCCTGCAGCTTGCTCCGCCCTTCACTTACACCTTCCCGGTGAGGCGCCCCCTCATCTCGTCATCGGGACCGCGTTAAATCACTTCTTTCCACAAATCCTAGTGAGTGGATTTTCTTCTACCGTACTTGTACAGCGCCGCCCTTGCTGCTTTCATACGGTCATACGGTCGCCGCATATGACGGGGATGCGGCCGCGGCCGTTTTTGAGCTCCCCCCACAGTATGCGGCGACCGCAGATTCTCCAGTCAGGCTCGGAAGTTTTCAGCACCGCCCTATAAGACGACACCCGGCGTATAAGACGACCCCCGACTTTTGAGAAGATTTTCCTGGGTTAAAAAGTCGTCTTATACGGCGGAAAATACGGTAAATTTGATCTTAATAGTACACCTGTATGACTTCTTGGTGAACTCCATTATTGACCTGAGTTTTGTCTACTGTTGATGACACATATGGATTCTGGGTCAGGTTTGAGCATGCTTCAGATTCGTGGTGTAAGCGGAGGGAAATTGGAGCGGGACATAGGGCAACGCTCCGTCTTTTTAAAAATGCCGCTCTGCGCTCTGTCCAAAATCCGCTCGGTCGCTCCACTCCACTTACATGCTCTGGTGCTGTGAGCGCAGCATTATCAAAGTCAATAATAATAATAATAATAATCAGTAATCGCTCGCTCGCCCCCCAGCTGCGGTCCGAGGAGACGGCGGACCTGCTGGCGGAGAAGGCCCAGATAGCGGAGGAGGAGGCCAAGCTGCTGGCCCACAAGGCTGCCGAGGCGGAGCAGGAGCGGCAGAGGCTGGAGGTGACGGCCATGAAGACCAAGGAGGAGAAGAGGCTGATGGAGCAGAAGATGAGGGAGGCAGAGCAGCTGGCTGTCAAGCTGGTGGAGCAGTCAGAGAGGAGGTGTGTAGTGTTCAGGGTGGTGGTGTTAGAGCGCATCACGGTATTGAAGCCAGCGAGGAGGTGCTTATGACATGGGAGCTGCTGCCCATGTCGCTCCCTTACCTATGTGCTGGACCGGCAAATGAACATCCAGCATTTCGAACAGCTTAATTTCAACCTACCTGCCAAGCTGCTTACTGGTAGAATGTATTGTCAAGTCTAAATGTCTTACACACAGCAGTTTGATGCTGCAAGTACCATCTACTGCCAGTAGAGCCATCATTCAGTGAGAAACAGAACAGGATTAGAATACTGATTGAGAGTTAAGAATTATTAAGAATAGTGATATGATACAAAAACAATAAACGATTAAGAAACTAAAAGTTACATGTTAAAATAGGGAACATGTATGGCATGAGCCTGCTTCCCTGATATCGATTGTGTCTGTAGGGGTCACGTACTATTATTATTATTATTATTATTATTATTATTAATATTAATATCCATAAACGGGGCACCGCCCACACCTGTTTTAATATCCCTTAGTAGTTTTACTACGGGGCCCGCAGGGAGCAAGAACTGCGGACTGTGCTTTGTTATCAATCAGCCAAATATCTGGACCCAAATTAAGTTCTTTCTCATAACATTGACTCTCACGTTTGTACACAGCTCCAGCACCAGATCAGTTAAAGTTATAACAAAGTGAGTTTATTATAACAAGTAAATACAAGTGAAGGTTAGATATAGGCATATATCAAACAAACATACATCACAATAATAACAATCAAAACACACAGCGATAACTTCACATCAACTAGAAACTAATAGTGTATAGGCTATTAGAACCATATGGGATAAAGAAACAGAACCGATTGGACATGAGAAAATAGCAAACGCTAAGTCAGCGTAAACACCATAATACTATGTTCTGTATCTACGGACCTAATACTGAGACGGACAGGAAGTTCTAGGCTTGGGGGGGGCGATCAACAGAGGAGAAAGGCAAAGAATTGAAACCTCTAGAGCTGCACAACACCATCTATTAACCTGAATTATGTTTACCTTTTAAACGGAGAGACGCGGTGACAGTCAGACGGCCTGGTCTCGAGAGTTCTCTCTCTGAGCCGGTTCAGGCCTGGTTCGGGTCTGTTCGCTCACGTCTCCTGGGTGCCTCTCGTTCAGGCGAAAAGCCAATCGGATCGAAAGAGGCTCCGGTCCACAAGCTTACTGCTGTCGGTTTAGGCGAGTGCTTTACCGAACGGCAAGTTTTCGTATAACGTGGACTTCACCTGGAGACGTCAAAAGGCTACTTTGGCCGTCCGTGAACTGTCTGTGGGTCCGCTCCGCTGTCTTGCAAAAAAGGTACCGAATTTAACTGATAAAAGGTCGTTGGGTATTGCTCTAGATGTGAGAGTTTATAAAAGCAGGAACAAAACTTGAAACACGAAAAATATACTTATTCGGGTACGGTACCGTAATTAAAATACTGTGTTGGTATATACTTAATTGAAATAAACAAAACTGGCTGAATTCAGCCTAAAACTAAGTATTCTTAGGTTATGTTTCGTCGTGTGCTAACCACAAGGTGAGTTCCTTTGTTCTTAAAGTAAAAGCAAAATTAACACACGTTCTATGTACATGCAAAAGATTAAATTGACCTGGGCCAAGAGGAGCAGTTTGTCTCGCCTCTTATACTGAAACTTAGAAAGGGGGTTTGGCTCTCTTCACAGCGCGCAAGATTTTGGAGGCGGAGTTTTCCTACTCTACATGTAATTTTCTTAAACTAATTTCATCTTGTCAAATCGAAAATCCTATTATCACATTAAACATCCTGGTACACTTATTATATTCACATTAAAACAGGCTTTCCAAAGAGAACAAACATGAAAATTCATTTTCCTGGAGTTATGGACTATTCACTCAAAAGTGAGATTACAGGAATATATATTTTAAAAGAAGAGTTCCTTAT